>CAXHLB010000161.1:0-181016 GCA_964017235.1 Sabellastarte sp. h YS-2021
GAAATGAGCTATACGGTTGCAGTAACTCATAGATACCGGGTTTCATGTTTCCACCATAACTAAAGCCAAATATTGAATATTATACTGCAATTTGGTCCAAACACTAATTAAAAAATACTAATAAATATGGAATAGCTTTGAGATGTACAGAATGGGTTAACTTCATGTCACTATTGCTCTGTAACCAGCATGAAGTGGTCTAGCTGCATTAAACCCATATACCTAGTGCGCCATTTTGACAACCATTACTAAGCCAGATATTGGGATGTAATGCTGCAATTTGGCCAAAGATTAAGTGGTGGCAACTAATAAATATGCAACAGCTTTGGGCTGCGAGTATGAAATGAGCTATACTGGTTGCAGTAACTCATATATACAGGGGTTCATGTTTCCACCATAACTAAGCCAAATATTGAGATATTATACTGCAATTTGGTCCAAACACTAAGTAAAAAATACTAATAAATATGGAATAGCTTTGAGATGTACAGAATGGGTTAACTCATGTCACTATTGCTCTGTAACCTGCATTGAAGTGGTCTAGCTGCAATAAACCCATATACCTAGTGCGCCATTTTGACACCATTACTAAGCCAGATATTGGGATGTAATGCTGCAATTTGGGCCAAAGATTAAGTGGGTGGCACTAATAAATATGCAACAGCTTTGGGACTTACATCTAGGTTTAAAACTCAGGTAGCACGCTTCCACGACTGGAAATGAGCTATACTGGTTGCAGTAACTCATATATACAGGGGTTCATGTTTCCACCATAACTAAGCCAAATATTGAGATATTATACTGCAATTTGGTCCAAACACTAAGTAAAAAATACTAATAAATATGGAATAGCTTTGAGATGTACAGAATGGGTTAACTCATGTCACTATTGCTCTGTAACCTGCATTGAAGTGGTCTAGCTGCAATAAACCCATATACCTAGTGCGCCATTTTGACACCATTACTAAGCCAGATATTGGGATGTAATGCTGCAATTTGGGCCAAAGATTAAGTGGGTGGCACTAATAAATATGCAACAGCTTTGGGACTTACATCTAGGTTTAAAACTCAGGTAGCACGCTTCCACGACTGGAAATGAGCTATACTGGTTGCAGTAACTCATATATACAGGGGTTCATGTTTCCACCATAACTAAGCCAAATACTGAGATATTATACTGCAATTTGGTCCAAACACTAAGTAAAAAATACTAATAAATATGGAATAGCTTTGAGATGTACAGAATGGGTTAACTCATGTCACTATTGCTCTGTAACCTGCATTGAAGTGGTCTAGCTGCAATAAACCCATATACCTAGTGCGCCATTTTGACACCATTACTAAGCCAGATATTGGGATGTAATGCTGCAATTTGGGCCAAAGATTAAGTGGGTGGCACTAATAAATATGCAACAGCTTTGGGACTTACATCTAGGTTTAAAACTCAGGTAGCACGCTTCCACGACTGGAAATGAGCTATACTGGTTGCAGTAACTCATATATACAGGGGTTCATGTTTCCACCATAACTAAGCCAAATACTGAGATATTATACTGCAATTTGGTCCAAACACTAAGTAAAAAATACTAATAAATATGGAATAGCTTTGAGATGTACAGAATGGGTTAACTCATGTCACTATTGCTCTGTAACCTGCATTGAAGTGGTCTAGCTGCAATAAACCCATATACCTAGTGCGCCATTTTGACACCATTACTAAGCCAGATATTGGGATGTAATGCTGCAATTTGGGCCAAAGATTAAGTGGGTGGCACTAATAAATATGCAACAGCTTTGGGACTTACATCTAGGTTTAAAACTCAGGTAGCACGCTTCCACGACTGGAAATGAGCTATACTGGTTGCAGTAACTCATATATACAGGGGTTCATGTTTCCACCATAACTAAGCCAAATACTGAGATATTATACTGCAATTTGGTCCAAACACTAAGTAAAAAATACTAATAAATATGGAATAGCTTTGAGATGTACAGAATGGGTTAACTCATGTCACTATTGCTCTGTAACCTGCATTGAAGTGGTCTAGCTGCAATAAACCCATATACCTAGTGCGCCATTTTGACACCATTACTAAGCCAGATATTGGGATGTAATGCTGCAATTTGGGCCAAAGATTAAGTGGGTGGCACTAATAAATATGCAACAGCTTTGGGACTTACATCTAGGTTTAAAACTCAGGTAGCACGCTTCCACGACTGGAAATGAGCTATACTGGTTGCAGTAACTCATATATACAGGGGTTCATGTTTCCACCATAACTAAGCCAAATACTGAGATATTATACTGCAATTTGGTCCAAACACTAAGTAAAAAATACTAATAAATATGGAATAGCTTTGAGATGTACAGAATGGGTTAACTCATGTCACTATTGCTCTGTAACCTGCATTGAAGTGGTCTAGCTGCAATAAACCCATATACCTAGTGCGCCATTTTGACACCATTACTAAGCCAGATATTGGGATGTAATGCTGCAATTTGGGCCAAAGATTAAGTGGGTGGCACTAATAAATATGCAACAGCTTTGGGACTTACATCTAGGTTTAAAACTCAGGTAGCACGCTTCCACGACTGGAAATGAGCTATACTGGTTGCAGTAACTCATATATACAGGGGTTCATGTTTCCACCATAACTAAGCCAAATACTGAGATATTATACTGCAATTTGGTCCAAACACTAAGTAAAAAATACTAATAAATATGGAATAGCTTTGAGATGTACAGAATGGGTTAACTCATGTCACTATTGCTCTGTAACCTGCATTGAAGTGGTCTAGCTGCAATAAACCCATATACCTAGTGCGCCATTTTGACACCATTACTAAGCCAGATATTGGGATGTAATGCTGCAATTTGGGCCAAAGATTAAGTGGGTGGCACTAATAAATATGCAACAGCTTTGGGACTTACATCTAGGTTTAAAACTCAGGTAGCACGCTTCCACGACTGGAAATGAGCTATACTGGTTGCAGTAACTCATATATACAGGGGTTCATGTTTCCACCATAACTAAGCCAAATACTGAGATATTATACTGCAATTTGGTCCAAACACTAAGTAAAAAATACTAATAAATATGGAATAGCTTTGAGATGTACAGAATGGGTTAACTCATGTCACTATTGCTCTGTAACCTGCATTGAAGTGGTCTAGCTGCAATAAACCCATATACCTAGTGCGCCATTTTGACACCATTACTAAGCCAGATATTGGGATGTAATGCTGCAATTTGGGCCAAAGATTAAGTGGGTGGCACTAATAAATATGCAACAGCTTTGGGACTTACATCTAGGTTTAAAACTCAGGTAGCACGCTTCCACGACTGGAAATGAGCTATACTGGTTGCAGTAACTCATATATACAGGGGTTCATGTTTCCACCATAACTAAGCCAAATACTGAGATATTATACTGCAATTTGGTCCAAACACTAAGTAAAAAATACTAATAAATATGGAATAGCTTTGAGATGTACAGAATGGGTTAACTCATGTCACTATTGCTCTGTAACCTGCATTGAAGTGGTCTAGCTGCAATAAACCCATATACCTAGTGCGCCATTTTGACACCATTACTAAGCCAGATATTGGGATGTAATGCTGCAATTTGGGCCAAAGATTAAGTGGGTGGCACTAATAAATATGCAACAGCTTTGGGACTTACATCTAGGTTTAAAACTCAGGTAGCACGCTTCCACGACTGGAAATGAGCTATACTGGTTGCAGTAACTCATATATACAGGGGTTCATGTTTCCACCATAACTAAGCCAAATACTGAGATATTATACTGCAATTTGGTCCAAACACTAAGTAAAAAATACTAATAAATATGGAATAGCTTTGAGATGTACAGAATGGGTTAACTCATGTCACTATTGCTCTGTAACCTGCATTGAAGTGGTCTAGCTGCAATAAACCCATATACCTAGTGCGCCATTTTGACACCATTACTAAGCCAGATATTGGGATGTAATGCTGCAATTTGGGCCAAAGATTAAGTGGGTGGCACTAATAAATATGCAACAGCTTTGGGACTTACATCTAGGTTTAAAACTCAGGTAGCACGCTTCCACGACTGGAAATGAGCTATACTGGTTGCAGTAACTCATATATACAGGGGTTCATGTTTCCACCATAACTAAGCCAAATACTGAGATATTATACTGCAATTTGGTCCAAACACTAAGTAAAAAATACTAATAAATATGGAATAGCTTTGAGATGTACAGAATGGGTTAACTCATGTCACTATTGCTCTGTAACCTGCATTGAAGTGGTCTAGCTGCAATAAACCCATATACCTAGTGCGCCATTTTGACACCATTACTAAGCCAGATATTGGGATGTAATGCTGCAATTTGGGCCAAAGATTAAGTGGGTGGCACTAATAAATATGCAACAGCTTTGGGACTTACATCTAGGTTTAAAACTCAGGTAGCACGCTTCCACGACTGGAAATGAGCTATACTGGTTGCAGTAACTCATATATACAGGGGTTCATGTTTCCACCATAACTAAGCCAAATACTGAGATATTATACTGCAATTTGGTCCAAACACTAAGTAAAAAATACTAATAAATATGGAATAGCTTTGAGATGTACAGAATGGGTTAACTCATGTCACTATTGCTCTGTAACCTGCATTGAAGTGGTCTAGCTGCACCCATATACCTAGTGCGCCATTTTGACACCATTACTAAGCCAGATATTGGGATGTAATGCTGCAATTTGGGCCAAAGATTAAGTGGGTGGCACTAATAAATATGCAACAGCTTTGGGACTTACATCTAGGTTTAAAACTCAGGTAGCACGCTTCCACGACTGGAAATGAGCTATACTGGTTGCAGTAACTCATATATACAGGGGTTCATGTTTCCACCATAACTAAGCCAAATATTGAGATATTATACTGCAATTTGGTCCAAACACTAAGTAAAAAATACTAATAAATATGGAATAGCTTTGAGATGTACAGAATGGGTTAACTCATGTCACTATTGCTCTGTAACCTGCATTGAAGTGGTCTAGCTGCAATAAACCCATATACCTAGTGCGCCATTTTGACACCATTACTAAGCCAGATATTGGGATGTAATGCTGCAATTTGGGCCAAAGATTAAGTGGGTGGCACTAATAAATATGCAACAGCTTTGGGACTTACATCTAGGTTTAAAACTCAGGTAGCACGCTTCCACGACTGGAAATGAGCTATACTGGTTGCAGTAACTCATATATACAGGGGTTCATGTTTCCACCATAACTAAGCCAAATACTGAGATATTATACTGCAATTTGGTCCAAACACTAAGTAAAAAATACTAATAAATATGGAATAGCTTTGAGATGTACAGAATGGGTTAACTCATGTCACTATTGCTCTGTAACCTGCATTGAAGTGGTCTAGCTGCAATAAACCCATATACCTAGTGCGCCATTTTGACACCATTACTAAGCCAGATATTGGGATGTAATGCTGCAATTTGGGCCAAAGATTAAGTGGGTGGCACTAATAAATATGCAACAGCTTTGGGACTTACATCTAGGTTTAAAACTCAGGTAGCACGCTTCCACGACTGGAAATGAGCTATACTGGTTGCAGTAACTCATATATACAGGGGTTCATGTTTCCACCATAACTAAGCCAAATATTGAGATATTATACTGCAATTTGGTCCAAACACTAAGTAAAAAATACTAATAAATATGGAATAGCTTTGAGATGTACAGAATGGGTTAACTCATGTCACTATTGCTCTGTAACCTGCATTGAAGTGGTCTAGCTGCAATAAACCCATATACCTAGTGCGCCATTTTGACACCATTACTAAGCCAGATATTGGGATGTAATGCTGCAATTTGGGCCAAAGATTAAGTGGGTGGCACTAATAAATATGCAACAGCTTTGGGACTTACATCTAGGTTTAAAACTCAGGTAGCACGCTTCCACGACTGGAAATGAGCTATACTGGTTGCAGTAACTCATATATACAGGGGTTCATGTTTCCACCATAACTAAGCCAAATACTGAGATATTATACTGCAATTTGGTCCAAACACTAAGTAAAAAATACTAATAAATATGGAATAGCTTTGAGATGTACAGAATGGGTTAACTCATGTCACTATTGCTCTGTAACCTGCATTGAAGTGGTCTAGCTGCAATAAACCCATATACCTAGTGCGCCATTTTGACACCATTACTAAGCCAGATATTGGGATGTAATGCTGCAATTTGGGCCAAAGATTAAGTGGGTGGCACTAATAAATATGCAACAGCTTTGGGACTTACATCTAGGTTTAAAACTCAGGTAGCACGCTTCCACGACTGGAAATGAGCTATACTGGTTGCAGTAACTCATATATACAGGGGTTCATGTTTCCACCATAACTAAGCCAAATATTGAGATATTATACTGCAATTTGGTCCAAACACTAAGTAAAAAATACTAATAAATATGGAATAGCTTTGAGATGTACAGAATGGGTTAACTCATGTCACTATTGCTCTGTAACCTGCATTGAAGTGGTCTAGCTGCAATAAACCCATATACCTAGTGCGCCATTTTGACACCATTACTAAGCCAGATATTGGGATGTAATGCTGCAATTTGGGCCAAAGATTAAGTGGGTGGCACTAATAAATATGCAACAGCTTTGGGACTTACATCTAGGTTTAAAACTCAGGTAGCACGCTTCCACGACTGGAAATGAGCTATACTGGTTGCAGTAACTCATATATACAGGGGTTCATGTTTCCACCATAACTAAGCCAAATATTGAGATATTATACTGCAATTTGGTCCAAACACTAAGTAAAAAATACTAATAAATATGGAATAGCTTTGAGATGTACAGAATGGGTTAACTCATGTCACTATTGCTCTGTAACCTGCATTGAAGTGGTCTAGCTGCAATAAACCCATATACCTAGTGCGCCATTTTGACACCATTACTAAGCCAGATATTGGGATGTAATGCTGCAATTTGGGCCAAAGATTAAGTGGGTGGCAGTAATAAATATGCAACAGCTTTGGGACTTACATCTAGGTTTAAAACTCAGGTAGCACGCTTCCACGACTGGAAATGAGCTATACTGGTTGCAGTAACTCATATATACAGGGGTTCATGTTTCCACCATAACTAAGCCAAATATTGAGATATTATACTGCAATTTGGTCCAAACACTAAGTAAAAAATACTAATAAATATGGAATAGCTTTGAGATGTACAGAATGGGTTAACTCATGTCACTATTGCTCTGTAACCTGCATTGAAGTGGTCTAGCTGCAATAAACCCATATACCTAGTGCGCCATTTTGACACCATTACTAAGCCAGATATTGGGATGTAATGCTGCAATTTGGGCCAAAGATTAAGTGGGTGGCACTAATAAATATGCAACAGCTTTGGGACTTACATCTAGGTTTAAAACTCAGGTAGCACGCTTCCACGACTGGAAATGAGCTATACTGGTTGCAGTAACTCATATATACAGGGGTTCATGTTTCCACCATAACTAAGCCAAATATTGAGATATTATACTGCAATTTGGTCCAAACACTAAGTAAAAAATACTAATAAATATGGAATAGCTTTGAGATGTACAGAATGGGTTAACTCATGTCACTATTGCTCTGTAACCTGCATTGAAGTGGTCTAGCTGCAATAAACCCATATACCTAGTGCGCCATTTTGACACCATTACTAAGCCAGATATTGGGATGTAATGCTGCAATTTGGGCCAAAGATTAAGTGGGTGGCACTAATAAATATGCAACAGCTTTGGGACTTACATCTAGGTTTAAAACTCAGGTAGCACGCTTCCACGACTGGAAATGAGCTATACTGGTTGCAGTAACTCATATATACAGGGGTTCATGTTTCCACCATAACTAAGCCAAATATTGAGATATTATACTGCAATTTGGTCCAAACACTAAGTAAAAAATACTAATAAATATGGAATAGCTTTGAGATGTACAGAATGGGTTAACTCATGTCACTATTGCTCTGTAACCTGCATTGAAGTGGTCTAGCTGCAATAAACCCATATACCTAGTGCGCCATTTTGACACCATTACTAAGCCAGATATTGGGATGTAATGCTGCAATTTGGGCCAAAGATTAAGTGGGTGGCACTAATAAATATGCAACAGCTTTGGGACTTACATCTAGGTTTAAAACTCAGGTAGCACGCTTCCACGACTGGAAATGAGCTATACTGGTTGCAGTAACTCATATATACAGGGGTTCATGTTTCCACCATAACTAAGCCAAATATTGAGATATTATACTGCAATTTGGTCCAAACACTAAGTAAAAAATACTAATAAATATGGAATAGCTTTGAGATGTACAGAATGGGTTAACTCATGTCACTATTGCTCTGTAACCTGCATTGAAGTGGTCTAGCTGCAATAAACCCATATACCTAGTGCGCCATTTTGACACCATTACTAAGCCAGATATTGGGATGTAATGCTGCAATTTGGGCCAAAGATTAAGTGGGTGGCACTAATAAATATGCAACAGCTTTGGGACTTACATCTAGGTTTAAAACTCAGGTAGCACGCTTCCACGACTGGAAATGAGCTATACTGGTTGCAGTAACTCATATATACAGGGGTTCATGTTTCCACCATAACTAAGCCAAATATTGAGATATTATACTGCAATTTGGTCCAAACACTAAGTAAAAAATACTAATAAATATGGAATAGCTTTGAGATGTACAGAATGGGTTAACTCATGTCACTATTGCTCTGTAACCTGCATTGAAGTGGTCTAGCTGCAATAAACCCATATACCTAGTGCGCCATTTTGACACCATTACTAAGCCAGATATTGGGATGTAATGCTGCAATTTGGGCCAAAGATTAAGTGGGTGGCACTAATAAATATGCAACAGCTTTGGGACTTACATCTAGGTTTAAAACTCAGGTAGCACGCTTCCACGACTGGAAATGAGCTATACTGGTTGCAGTAACTCATATATACAGGGGTTCATGTTTCCACCATAACTAAGCCAAATATTGAGATATTATACTGCAATTTGGTCCAAACACTAAGTAAAAAATACTAATAAATATGGAATAGCTTTGAGATGTACAGAATGGGTTAACTCATGTCACTATTGCTCTGTAACCTGCATTGAAGTGGTCTAGCTGCAATAAACCCATATACCTAGTGCGCCATTTTGACACCATTACTAAGCCAGATATTGGGATGTAATGCTGCAATTTGGGCCAAAGATTAAGTGGGTGGCAGTAATAAATATGCAACAGCTTTGGGACTTACATCTAGGTTTAAAACTCAGGTAGCACGCTTCCACGACTGGAAATGAGCTATACTGGTTGCAGTAACTCATATATACAGGGGTTCATGTTTCCACCATAACTAAGCCAAATATTGAGATATTATACTGCAATTTGGTCCAAACACTAAGTAAAAAATACTAATAAATATGGAATAGCTTTGAGATGTACAGAATGGGTTAACTCATGTCACTATTGCTCTGTAACCTGCATTGAAGTGGTCTAGCTGCAATAAACCCATATACCTAGTGCGCCATTTTGACACCATTACTAAGCCAGATATTGGGATGTAATGCTGCAATTTGGGCCAAAGATTAAGTGGGTGGCACTAATAAATATGCAACAGCTTTGGGACTTACATCTAGGTTTAAAACTCAGGTAGCACGCTTCCACGACTGGAAATGAGCTATACTGGTTGCAGTAACTCATATATACAGGGGTTCATGTTTCCACCATAACTAAGCCAAATATTGAGATATTATACTGCAATTTGGTCCAAACACTAAGTAAAAAATACTAATAAATATGGAATAGCTTTGAGATGTACAGAATGGGTTAACTCATGTCACTATTGCTCTGTAACCTGCATTGAAGTGGTCTAGCTGCAATAAACCCATATACCTAGTGCGCCATTTTGACACCATTACTAAGCCAGATATTGGGATGTAATGCTGCAATTTGGGCCAAAGATTAAGTGGGTGGCACTAATAAATATGCAACAGCTTTGGGACTTACATCTAGGTTTAAAACTCAGGTAGCACGCTTCCACGACTGGAAATGAGCTATACTGGTTGCAGTAACTCATATATACAGGGGTTCATGTTTCCACCATAACTAAGCCAAATATTGAGATATTATACTGCAATTTGGTCCAAACACTAAGTAAAAAATACTAATAAATATGGAATAGCTTTGAGATGTACAGAATGGGTTAACTCATGTCACTATTGCTCTGTAACCTGCATTGAAGTGGTCTAGCTGCAATAAACCCATATACCTAGTGCGCCATTTTGACACCATTACTAAGCCAGATATTGGGATGTAATGCTGCAATTTGGGCCAAAGATTAAGTGGGTGGCACTAATAAATATGCAACAGCTTTGGGACTTACATCTAGGTTTAAAACTCAGGTAGCACGCTTCCACGACTGGAAATGAGCTATACTGGTTGCAGTAACTCATATATACAGGGGTTCATGTTTCCACCATAACTAAGCCAAATATTGAGATATTATACTGCAATTTGGTCCAAACACTAAGTAAAAAATACTAATAAATATGGAATAGCTTTGAGATGTACAGAATGGGTTAACTCATGTCACTATTGCTCTGTAACCTGCATTGAAGTGGTCTAGCTGCAATAAACCCATATACCTAGTGCGCCATTTTGACACCATTACTAAGCCAGATATTGGGATGTAATGCTGCAATTTGGGCCAAAGATTAAGTGGGTGGCACTAATAAATATGCAACAGCTTTGGGACTTACATCTAGGTTTAAAACTCAGGTAGCACGCTTCCACGACTGGAAATGAGCTATACTGGTTGCAGTAACTCATATATACAGGGGTTCATGTTTCCACCATAACTAAGCCAAATATTGAGATATTATACTGCAATTTGGTCCAAACACTAAGTAAAAAATACTAATAAATATGGAATAGCTTTGAGATGTACAGAATGGGTTAACTCATGTCACTATTGCTCTGTAACCTGCATTGAAGTGGTCTAGCTGCAATAAACCCATATACCTAGTGCGCCATTTTGACACCATTACTAAGCCAGATATTGGGATGTAATGCTGCAATTTGGGCCAAAGATTAAGTGGGTGGCACTAATAAATATGCAACAGCTTTGGGACTTACATCTAGGTTTAAAACTCAGGTAGCACGCTTCCACGACTGGAAATGAGCTATACTGGTTGCAGTAACTCATATATACAGGGGTTCATGTTTCCACCATAACTAAGCCAAATATTGAGATATTATACTGCAATTTGGTCCAAACACTAAGTAAAAAATACTAATAAATATGGAATAGCTTTGAGATGTACAGAATGGGTTAACTCATGTCACTATTGCTCTGTAACCTGCATTGAAGTGGTCTAGCTGCAATAAACCCATATACCTAGTGCGCCATTTTGACACCATTACTAAGCCAGATATTGGGATGTAATGCTGCAATTTGGGCCAAAGATTAAGTGGGTGGCACTAATAAATATGCAACAGCTTTGGGACTTACATCTAGGTTTAAAACTCAGGTAGCACGCTTCCACGACTGGAAATGAGCTATACTGGTTGCAGTAACTCATATATACAGGGGTTCATGTTTCCACCATAACTAAGCCAAATATTGAGATATTATACTGCAATTTGGTCCAAACACTAAGTAAAAAATACTAATAAATATGGAATAGCTTTGAGATGTACAGAATGGGTTAACTCATGTCACTATTGCTCTGTAACCTGCATTGAAGTGGTCTAGCTGCAATAAACCCATATACCTAGTGCGCCATTTTGACACCATTACTAAGCCAGATATTGGGATGTAATGCTGCAATTTGGGCCAAAGATTAAGTGGGTGGCACTAATAAATATGCAACAGCTTTGGGACTTACATCTAGGTTTAAAACTCAGGTAGCACGCTTCCACGACTGGAAATGAGCTATACTGGTTGCAGTAACTCATATATACAGGGGTTCATGTTTCCACCATAACTAAGCCAAATATTGAGATATTATACTGCAATTTGGTCCAAACACTAAGTAAAAAATACTAATAAATATGGAATAGCTTTGAGATGTACAGAATGGGTTAACTCATGTCACTATTGCTCTGTAACCTGCATTGAAGTGGTCTAGCTGCAATAAACCCATATACCTAGTGCGCCATTTTGACACCATTACTAAGCCAGATATTGGGATGTAATGCTGCAATTTGGGCCAAAGATTAAGTGGGTGGCAGTAATAAATATGCAACAGCTTTGGGACTTACATCTAGGTTTAAAACTCAGGTAGCACGCTTCCACGACTGGAAATGAGCTATACTGGTTGCAGTAACTCATATATACAGGGGTTCATGTTTCCACCATAACTAAGCCAAATATTGAGATATTATACTGCAATTTGGTCCAAACACTAAGTAAAAAATACTAATAAATATGGAATAGCTTTGAGATGTACAGAATGGGTTAACTCATGTCACTATTGCTCTGTAACCTGCATTGAAGTGGTCTAGCTGCAATAAACCCATATACCTAGTGCGCCATTTTGACACCATTACTAAGCCAGATATTGGGATGTAATGCTGCAATTTGGGCCAAAGATTAAGTGGGTGGCACTAATAAATATGCAACAGCTTTGGGACTTACATCTAGGTTTAAAACTCAGGTAGCACGCTTCCACGACTGGAAATGAGCTATACTGGTTGCAGTAACTCATATATACAGGGGTTCATGTTTCCACCATAACTAAGCCAAATATTGAGATATTATACTGCAATTTGGTCCAAACACTAAGTAAAAAATACTAATAAATATGGAATAGCTTTGAGATGTACAGAATGGGTTAACTCATGTCACTATTGCTCTGTAACCTGCATTGAAGTGGTCTAGCTGCAATAAACCCATATACCTAGTGCGCCATTTTGACACCATTACTAAGCCAGATATTGGGATGTAATGCTGCAATTTGGGCCAAAGATTAAGTGGGTGGCACTAATAAATATGCAACAGCTTTGGGACTTACATCTAGGTTTAAAACTCAGGTAGCACGCTTCCACGACTGGAAATGAGCTATACTGGTTGCAGTAACTCATATATACAGGGGTTCATGTTTCCACCATAACTAAGCCAAATATTGAGATATTATACTGCAATTTGGTCCAAACACTAAGTAAAAAATACTAATAAATATGGAATAGCTTTGAGATGTACAGAATGGGTTAACTCATGTCACTATTGCTCTGTAACCTGCATTGAAGTGGTCTAGCTGCAATAAACCCATATACCTAGTGCGCCATTTTGACACCATTACTAAGCCAGATATTGGGATGTAATGCTGCAATTTGGGCCAAAGATTAAGTGGGTGGCACTAATAAATATGCAACAGCTTTGGGACTTACATCTAGGTTTAAAACTCAGGTAGCACGCTTCCACGACTGGAAATGAGCTATACTGGTTGCAGTAACTCATATATACAGGGGTTCATGTTTCCACCATAACTAAGCCAAATATTGAGATATTATACTGCAATTTGGTCCAAACACTAAGTAAAAAATACTAATAAATATGGAATAGCTTTGAGATGTACAGAATGGGTTAACTCATGTCACTATTGCTCTGTAACCTGCATTGAAGTGGTCTAGCTGCAATAAACCCATATACCTAGTGCGCCATTTTGACACCATTACTAAGCCAGATATTGGGATGTAATGCTGCAATTTGGGCCAAAGATTAAGTGGGTGGCACTAATAAATATGCAACAGCTTTGGGACTTACATCTAGGTTTAAAACTCAGGTAGCACGCTTCCACGACTGGAAATGAGCTATACTGGTTGCAGTAACTCATATATACAGGGGTTCATGTTTCCACCATAACTAAGCCAAATATTGAGATATTATACTGCAATTTGGTCCAAACACTAAGTAAAAAATACTAATAAATATGGAATAGCTTTGAGATGTACAGAATGGGTTAACTCATGTCACTATTGCTCTGTAACCTGCATTGAAGTGGTCTAGCTGCAATAAACCCATATACCTAGTGCGCCATTTTGACACCATTACTAAGCCAGATATTGGGATGTAATGCTGCAATTTGGGCCAAAGATTAAGTGGGTGGCACTAATAAATATGCAACAGCTTTGGGACTTACATCTAGGTTTAAAACTCAGGTAGCACGCTTCCACGACTGGAAATGAGCTATACTGGTTGCAGTAACTCATATATACAGGGGTTCATGTTTCCACCATAACTAAGCCAAATATTGAGATATTATACTGCAATTTGGTCCAAACACTAAGTAAAAAATACTAATAAATATGGAATAGCTTTGAGATGTACAGAATGGGTTAACTCATGTCACTATTGCTCTGTAACCTGCATTGAAGTGGTCTAGCTGCAATAAACCCATATACCTAGTGCGCCATTTTGACACCATTACTAAGCCAGATATTGGGATGTAATGCTGCAATTTGGGCCAAAGATTAAGTGGGTGGCACTAATAAATATGCAACAGCTTTGGGACTTACATCTAGGTTTAAAACTCAGGTAGCACGCTTCCACGACTGGAAATGAGCTATACTGGTTGCAGTAACTCATATATACAGGGGTTCATGTTTCCACCATAACTAAGCCAAATATTGAGATATTATACTGCAATTTGGTCCAAACACTAAGTAAAAAATACTAATAAATATGGAATAGCTTTGAGATGTACAGAATGGGTTAACTCATGTCACTATTGCTCTGTAACCTGCATTGAAGTGGTCTAGCTGCAATAAACCCATATACCTAGTGCGCCATTTTGACACCATTACTAAGCCAGATATTGGGATGTAATGCTGCAATTTGGGCCAAAGATTAAGTGGGTGGCACTAATAAATATGCAACAGCTTTGGGACTTACATCTAGGTTTAAAACTCAGGTAGCACGCTTCCACGACTGGAAATGAGCTATACTGGTTGCAGTAACTCATATATACAGGGGTTCATGTTTCCACCATAACTAAGCCAAATATTGAGATATTATACTGCAATTTGGTCCAAACACTAAGTAAAAAATACTAATAAATATGGAATAGCTTTGAGATGTACAGAATGGGTTAACTCATGTCACTATTGCTCTGTAACCTGCATTGAAGTGGTCTAGCTGCAATAAACCCATATACCTAGTGCGCCATTTTGACACCATTACTAAGCCAGATATTGGGATGTAATGCTGCAATTTGGGCCAAAGATTAAGTGGGTGGCACTAATAAATATGCAACAGCTTTGGGACTTACATCTAGGTTTAAAACTCAGGTAGCACGCTTCCACGACTGGAAATGAGCTATACTGGTTGCAGTAACTCATATATACAGGGGTTCATGTTTCCACCATAACTAAGCCAAATATTGAGATATTATACTGCAATTTGGTCCAAACACTAAGTAAAAAATACTAATAAATATGGAATAGCTTTGAGATGTACAGAATGGGTTAACTCATGTCACTATTGCTCTGTAACCTGCATTGAAGTGGTCTAGCTGCAATAAACCCATATACCTAGTGCGCCATTTTGACACCATTACTAAGCCAGATATTGGGATGTAATGCTGCAATTTGGGCCAAAGATTAAGTGGGTGGCACTAATAAATATGCAACAGCTTTGGGACTTACATCTAGGTTTAAAACTCAGGTAGCACGCTTCCACGACTGGAAATGAGCTATACTGGTTGCAGTAACTCATATATACAGGGGTTCATGTTTCCACCATAACTAAGCCAAATATTGAGATATTATACTGCAATTTGGTCCAAACACTAAGTAAAAAATACTAATAAATATGGAATAGCTTTGAGATGTACAGAATGGGTTAACTCATGTCACTATTGCTCTGTAACCTGCATTGAAGTGGTCTAGCTGCAATAAACCCATATACCTAGTGCGCCATTTTGACACCATTACTAAGCCAGATATTGGGATGTAATGCTGCAATTTGGGCCAAAGATTAAGTGGGTGGCACTAATAAATATGCAACAGCTTTGGGACTTACATCTAGGTTTAAAACTCAGGTAGCACGCTTCCACGACTGGAAATGAGCTATACTGGTTGCAGTAACTCATATATACAGGGGTTCATGTTTCCACCATAACTAAGCCAAATACTGAGATATTATACTGCAATTTGGTCCAAACACTAAGTAAAAAATACTAATAAATATGGAATAGCTTTGAGATGTACAGAATGGGTTAACTCATGTCACTATTGCTCTGTAACCTGCATTGAAGTGGTCTAGCTGCAATAAACCCATATACCTAGTGCGCCATTTTGACACCATTACTAAGCCAGATATTGGGATGTAATGCTGCAATTTGGGCCAAAGATTAAGTGGGTGGCACTAATAAATATGCAACAGCTTTGGGACTTACATCTAGGTTTAAAACTCAGGTAGCACGCTTCCACGACTGGAAATGAGCTATACTGGTTGCAGTAACTCATATATACAGGGGTTCATGTTTCCACCATAACTAAGCCAAATACTGAGATATTATACTGCAATTTGGTCCAAACACTAAGTAAAAAATACTAATAAATATGGAATAGCTTTGAGATGTACAGAATGGGTTAACTCATGTCACTATTGCTCTGTAACCTGCATTGAAGTGGTCTAGCTGCAATAAACCCATATACCTAGTGCGCCATTTTGACACCATTACTAAGCCAGATATTGGGATGTAATGCTGCAATTTGGGCCAAAGATTAAGTGGGTGGCACTAATAAATATGCAACAGCTTTGGGACTTATATCTAGGTTTAAAACTCAGGTAGCACGCTTCCACGACTGGAAATGAGCTATACTGGTTGCAGTAACTCATATATACAGGGGTTCATGTTTCCACCATAACTAAGCCAAATATTGAGATATTATACTGCAATTTGGTCCAAACACTAAGTAAAAAATACTAATAAATATGGAATAGCTTTGAGATGTACAGAATGGGTTAACTCATGTCACTATTGCTCTGTAACCTGCATTGAAGTGGTCTAGCTGCAATAAACCCATATACCTAGTGTGCCATTTTGACACCATTACTAAGCCAGATATTGGGATGTAATGCTGCAATTTGGGCCAAAGATTAAGTGGGTGGCACTAATAAATATGCAACAGCTTTGGGACTTACATCTAGGTTTAAAACTCAGGTAGCACGCTTCCACGACTGGAAATGAGCTATACTGGTTGCAGTAACTCATATATACAGGGGTTCATGTTTCCACCATAACTAAGCCAAATATTGAGATATTATACTGCAATTTGGTCCAAACACTAAGTAAAAAATACTAATAAATATGGAATAGCTTTGAGATGTACAGAATGGGTTAACTCATGTCACTATTGCTCTGTAACCTGCATTGAAGTGGTCTAGCTGCAATAAACCCATATACCTAGTGCGCCATTTTGACACCATTACTAAGCCAGATATTGGGATGTAATGCTGCAATTTGGGCCAAAGATTAAGTGGGTGGCACTAATAAATATGCAACAGCTTTGGGACTTACATCTAGGTTTAAAACTCAGGTAGCACGCTTCCACGACTGGAAATGAGCTATACTGGTTGCAGTAACTCATATATACAGGGGTTCATGTTTCCACCATAACTAAGCCAAATACTGAGATATTATACTGCAATTTGGTCCAAACACTAAGTAAAAAATACTAATAAATATGGAATAGCTTTGAGATGTACAGAATGGGTTAACTCATGTCACTATTGCTCTGTAACCTGCATTGAAGTGGTCTAGCTGCAATAAACCCATATACCTAGTGCGCCATTTTGACACCATTACTAAGCCAGATATTGGGATGTAATGCTGCAATTTGGGCCAAAGATTAAGTGGGTGGCACTAATAAATATGCAACAGCTTTGGGACTTACATCTAGGTTTAAAACTCAGGTAGCACGCTTCCACGACTGGAAATGAGCTATACTGGTTGCAGTAACTCATATATACAGGGGTTCATGTTTCCACCATAACTAAGCCAAATACTGAGATATTATACTGCAATTTGGTCCAAACACTAAGTAAAAAATACTAATAAATATGGAATAGCTTTGAGATGTACAGAATGGGTTAACTCATGTCACTATTGCTCTGTAACCTGCATTGAAGTGGTCTAGCTGCAATAAACCCATATACCTAGTGCGCCATTTTGACACCATTACTAAGCCAGATATTGGGATGTAATGCTGCAATTTGGGCCAAAGATTAAGTGGGTGGCACTAATAAATATGCAACAGCTTTGGGACTTACATCTAGGTTTAAAACTCAGGTAGCACGCTTCCACGACTGGAAATGAGCTATACTGGTTGCAGTAACTCATATATACAGGGGTTCATGTTTCCACCATAACTAAGCCAAATATTGAGATATTATACTGCAATTTGGTCCAAACACTAAGTAAAAAATACTAATAAATATGGAATAGCTTTGAGATGTACAGAATGGGTTAACTCATGTCACTATTGCTCTGTAACCTGCATTGAAGTGGTCTAGCTGCAATAAACCCATATACCTAGTGTGCCATTTTGACACCATTACTAAGCCAGATATTGGGATGTAATGCTGCAATTTGGGCCAAAGATTAAGTGGGTGGCACTAATAAATATGCAACAGCTTTGGGACTTACATCTAGGTTTAAAACTCAGGTAGCACGCTTCCACGACTGGAAATGAGCTATACTGGTTGCAGTAACTCATATATACAGGGGTTCATGTTTCCACCATAACTAAGCCAAATATTGAGATATTATACTGCAATTTGGTCCAAACACTAAGTAAAAAATACTAATAAATATGGAATAGCTTTGAGATGTACAGAATGGGTTAACTCATGTCACTATTGCTCTGTAACCTGCATTGAAGTGGTCTAGCTGCAATAAACCCATATACCTAGTGCGCCATTTTGACACCATTACTAAGCCAGATATTGGGATGTAATGCTGCAATTTGGGCCAAAGATTAAGTGGGTGGCACTAATAAATATGCAACAGCTTTGGGACTTACATCTAGGTTTAAAACTCAGGTAGCACGCTTCCACGACTGGAAATGAGCTATACTGGTTGCAGTAACTCATATATACAGGGGTTCATGTTTCCACCATAACTAAGCCAAATATTGAGATATTATACTGCAATTTGGTCCAAACACTAAGTAAAAAATACTAATAAATATGGAATAGCTTTGAGATGTACAGAATGGGTTAACTCATGTCACTATTGCTCTGTAACCTGCATTGAAGTGGTCTAGCTGCAATAAACCCATATACCTAGTGCGCCATTTTGACACCATTACTAAGCCAGATATTGGGATGTAATGCTGCAATTTGGGCCAAAGATTAAGTGGGTGGCACTAATAAATATGCAACAGCTTTGGGACTTACATCTAGGTTTAAAACTCAGGTAGCACGCTTCCACGACTGGAAATGAGCTATACTGGTTGCAGTAACTCATATATACAGGGGTTCATGTTTCCACCATAACTAAGCCAAATATTGAGATATTATACTGCAATTTGGTCCAAACACTAAGTAAAAAATACTAATAAATATGGAATAGCTTTGAGATGTACAGAATGGGTTAACTCATGTCACTATTGCTCTGTAACCTGCATTGAAGTGGTCTAGCTGCAATAAACCCATATACCTAGTGCGCCATTTTGACACCATTACTAAGCCAGATATTGGGATGTAATGCTGCAATTTGGGCCAAAGATTAAGTGGGTGGCACTAATAAATATGCAACAGCTTTGGGACTTACATCTAGGTTTAAAACTCAGGTAGCACGCTTCCACGACTGGAAATGAGCTATACTGGTTGCAGTAACTCATATATACAGGGGTTCATGTTTCCACCATAACTAAGCCAAATATTGAGATATTATACTGCAATTTGGTCCAAACACTAAGTAAAAAATACTAATAAATATGGAATAGCTTTGAGATGTACAGAATGGGTTAACTCATGTCACTATTGCTCTGTAACCTGCATTGAAGTGGTCTAGCTGCAATAAACCCATATACCTAGTGCGCCATTTTGACACCATTACTAAGCCAGATATTGGGATGTAATGCTGCAATTTGGGCCAAAGATTAAGTGGGTGGCACTAATAAATATGCAACAGCTTTGGGACTTACATCTAGGTTTAAAACTCAGGTAGCACGCTTCCACGACTGGAAATGAGCTATACTGGTTGCAGTAACTCATATATACAGGGGTTCATGTTTCCACCATAACTAAGCCAAATATTGAGATATTATACTGCAATTTGGTCCAAACACTAAGTAAAAAATACTAATAAATATGGAATAGCTTTGAGATGTACAGAATGGGTTAACTCATGTCACTATTGCTCTGTAACCTGCATTGAAGTGGTCTAGCTGCAATAAACCCATATACCTAGTGCGCCATTTTGACACCATTACTAAGCCAGATATTGGGATGTAATGCTGCAATTTGGGCCAAAGATTAAGTGGGTGGCACTAATAAATATGCAACAGCTTTGGGACTTACATCTAGGTTTAAAACTCAGGTAGCACGCTTCCACGACTGGAAATGAGCTATACTGGTTGCAGTAACTCATATATACAGGGGTTCATGTTTCCACCATAACTAAGCCAAATACTGAGATATTATACTGCAATTTGGTCCAAACACTAAGTAAAAAATACTAATAAATATGGAATAGCTTTGAGATGTACAGAATGGGTTAACTCATGTCACTATTGCTCTGTAACCTGCATTGAAGTGGTCTAGCTGCAATAAACCCATATACCTAGTGCGCCATTTTGACACCATTACTAAGCCAGATATTGGGATGTAATGCTGCAATTTGGGCCAAAGATTAAGTGGGTGGCACTAATAAATATGCAACAGCTTTGGGACTTACATCTAGGTTTAAAACTCAGGTAGCACGCTTCCACGACTGGAAATGAGCTATACTGGTTGCAGTAACTCATATATACAGGGGTTCATGTTTCCACCATAACTAAGCCAAATACTGAGATATTATACTGCAATTTGGTCCAAACACTAAGTAAAAAATACTAATAAATATGGAATAGCTTTGAGATGTACAGAATGGGTTAACTCATGTCACTATTGCTCTGTAACCTGCATTGAAGTGGTCTAGCTGCAATAAACCCATATACCTAGTGCGCCATTTTGACACCATTACTAAGCCAGATATTGGGATGTAATGCTGCAATTTGGGCCAAAGATTAAGTGGGTGGCACTAATAAATATGCAACAGCTTTGGGACTTATATCTAGGTTTAAAACTCAGGTAGCACGCTTCCACGACTGGAAATGAGCTATACTGGTTGCAGTAACTCATATATACAGGGGTTCATGTTTCCACCATAACTAAGCCAAATATTGAGATATTATACTGCAATTTGGTCCAAACACTAAGTAAAAAATACTAATAAATATGGAATAGCTTTGAGATGTACAGAATGGGTTAACTCATGTCACTATTGCTCTGTAACCTGCATTGAAGTGGTCTAGCTGCAATAAACCCATATACCTAGTGTGCCATTTTGACACCATTACTAAGCCAGATATTGGGATGTAATGCTGCAATTTGGGCCAAAGATTAAGTGGGTGGCACTAATAAATATGCAACAGCTTTGGGACTTACATCTAGGTTTAAAACTCAGGTAGCACGCTTCCACGACTGGAAATGAGCTATACTGGTTGCAGTAACTCATATATACAGGGGTTCATGTTTCCACCATAACTAAGCCAAATATTGAGATATTATACTGCAATTTGGTCCAAACACTAAGTAAAAAATACTAATAAATATGGAATAGCTTTGAGATGTACAGAATGGGTTAACTCATGTCACTATTGCTCTGTAACCTGCATTGAAGTGGTCTAGCTGCAATAAACCCATATACCTAGTGCGCCATTTTGACACCATTACTAAGCCAGATATTGGGATGTAATGCTGCAATTTGGGCCAAAGATTAAGTGGGTGGCACTAATAAATATGCAACAGCTTTGGGACTTACATCTAGGTTTAAAACTCAGGTAGCACGCTTCCACGACTGGAAATGAGCTATACTGGTTGCAGTAACTCATATATACAGGGGTTCATGTTTCCACCATAACTAAGCCAAATACTGAGATATTATACTGCAATTTGGTCCAAACACTAAGTAAAAAATACTAATAAATATGGAATAGCTTTGAGATGTACAGAATGGGTTAACTCATGTCACTATTGCTCTGTAACCTGCATTGAAGTGGTCTAGCTGCAATAAACCCATATACCTAGTGCGCCATTTTGACACCATTACTAAGCCAGATATTGGGATGTAATGCTGCAATTTGGGCCAAAGATTAAGTGGGTGGCACTAATAAATATGCAACAGCTTTGGGACTTACATCTAGGTTTAAAACTCAGGTAGCACGCTTCCACGACTGGAAATGAGCTATACTGGTTGCAGTAACTCATATATACAGGGGTTCATGTTTCCACCATAACTAAGCCAAATACTGAGATATTATACTGCAATTTGGTCCAAACACTAAGTAAAAAATACTAATAAATATGGAATAGCTTTGAGATGTACAGAATGGGTTAACTCATGTCACTATTGCTCTGTAACCTGCATTGAAGTGGTCTAGCTGCAATAAACCCATATACCTAGTGCGCCATTTTGACACCATTACTAAGCCAGATATTGGGATGTAATGCTGCAATTTGGGCCAAAGATTAAGTGGGTGGCACTAATAAATATGCAACAGCTTTGGGACTTACATCTAGGTTTAAAACTCAGGTAGCACGCTTCCACGACTGGAAATGAGCTATACTGGTTGCAGTAACTCATATATACAGGGGTTCATGTTTCCACCATAACTAAGCCAAATATTGAGATATTATACTGCAATTTGGTCCAAACACTAAGTAAAAAATACTAATAAATATGGAATAGCTTTGAGATGTACAGAATGGGTTAACTCATGTCACTATTGCTCTGTAACCTGCATTGAAGTGGTCTAGCTGCAATAAACCCATATACCTAGTGTGCCATTTTGACACCATTACTAAGCCAGATATTGGGATGTAATGCTGCAATTTGGGCCAAAGATTAAGTGGGTGGCACTAATAAATATGCAACAGCTTTGGGACTTACATCTAGGTTTAAAACTCAGGTAGCACGCTTCCACGACTGGAAATGAGCTATACTGGTTGCAGTAACTCATATATACAGGGGTTCATGTTTCCACCATAACTAAGCCAAATATTGAGATATTATACTGCAATTTGGTCCAAACACTAAGTAAAAAATACTAATAAATATGGAATAGCTTTGAGATGTACAGAATGGGTTAACTCATGTCACTATTGCTCTGTAACCTGCATTGAAGTGGTCTAGCTGCAATAAACCCATATACCTAGTGCGCCATTTTGACACCATTACTAAGCCAGATATTGGGATGTAATGCTGCAATTTGGGCCAAAGATTAAGTGGGTGGCACTAATAAATATGCAACAGCTTTGGGACTTACATCTAGGTTTAAAACTCAGGTAGCACGCTTCCACGACTGGAAATGAGCTATACTGGTTGCAGTAACTCATATATACAGGGGTTCATGTTTCCACCATAACTAAGCCAAATATTGAGATATTATACTGCAATTTGGTCCAAACACTAAGTAAAAAATACTAATAAATATGGAATAGCTTTGAGATGTACAGAATGGGTTAACTCATGTCACTATTGCTCTGTAACCTGCATTGAAGTGGTCTAGCTGCAATAAACCCATATACCTAGTGCGCCATTTTGACACCATTACTAAGCCAGATATTGGGATGTAATGCTGCAATTTGGGCCAAAGATTAAGTGGGTGGCACTAATAAATATGCAACAGCTTTGGGACTTACATCTAGGTTTAAAACTCAGGTAGCACGCTTCCACGACTGGAAATGAGCTATACTGGTTGCAGTAACTCATATATACAGGGGTTCATGTTTCCACCATAACTAAGCCAAATACTGAGATATTATACTGCAATTTGGTCCAAACACTAAGTAAAAAATACTAATAAATATGGAATAGCTTTGAGATGTACAGAATGGGTTAACTCATGTCACTATTGCTCTGTAACCTGCATTGAAGTGGTCTAGCTGCAATAAACCCATATACCTAGTGCGCCATTTTGACACCATTACTAAGCCAGATATTGGGATGTAATGCTGCAATTTGGGCCAAAGATTAAGTGGGTGGCACTAATAAATATGCAACAGCTTTGGGACTTACATCTAGGTTTAAAACTCAGGTAGCACGCTTCCACGACTGGAAATGAGCTATACTGGTTGCAGTAACTCATATATACAGGGGTTCATGTTTCCACCATAACTAAGCCAAATACTGAGATATTATACTGCAATTTGGTCCAAACACTAAGTAAAAAATACTAATAAATATGGAATAGCTTTGAGATGTACAGAATGGGTTAACTCATGTCACTATTGCTCTGTAACCTGCATTGAAGTGGTCTAGCTGCAATAAACCCATATACCTAGTGCGCCATTTTGACACCATTACTAAGCCAGATATTGGGATGTAATGCTGCAATTTGGGCCAAAGATTAAGTGGGTGGCACTAATAAATATGCAACAGCTTTGGGACTTACATCTAGGTTTAAAACTCAGGTAGCACGCTTCCACGACTGGAAATGAGCTATACTGGTTGCAGTAACTCATATATACAGGGGTTCATGTTTCCACCATAACTAAGCCAAATACTGAGATATTATACTGCAATTTGGTCCAAACACTAAGTAAAAAATACTAATAAATATGGAATAGCTTTGAGATGTACAGAATGGGTTAACTCATGTCACTATTGCTCTGTAACCTGCATTGAAGTGGTCTAGCTGCAATAAACCCATATACCTAGTGCGCCATTTTGACACCATTACTAAGCCAGATATTGGGATGTAATGCTGCAATTTGGGCCAAAGATTAAGTGGGTGGCACTAATAAATATGCAACAGCTTTGGGACTTACATCTAGGTTTAAAACTCAGGTAGCACGCTTCCACGACTGGAAATGAGCTATACTGGTTGCAGTAACTCATATATACAGGGGTTCATGTTTCCACCATAACTAAGCCAAATATTGAGATATTATACTGCAATTTGGTCCAAACACTAAGTAAAAAATACTAATAAATATGGAATAGCTTTGAGATGTACAGAATGGGTTAACTCATGTCACTATTGCTCTGTAACCTGCATTGAAGTGGTCTAGCTGCAATAAACCCATATACCTAGTGTGCCATTTTGACACCATTACTAAGCCAGATATTGGGATGTAATGCTGCAATTTGGGCCAAAGATTAAGTGGGTGGCACTAATAAATATGCAACAGCTTTGGGACTTACATCTAGGTTTAAAACTCAGGTAGCACGCTTCCACGACTGGAAATGAGCTATACTGGTTGCAGTAACTCATATATACAGGGGTTCATGTTTCCACCATAACTAAGCCAAATATTGAGATATTATACTGCAATTTGGTCCAAACACTAAGTAAAAAATACTAATAAATATGGAATAGCTTTGAGATGTACAGAATGGGTTAACTCATGTCACTATTGCTCTGTAACCTGCATTGAAGTGGTCTAGCTGCAATAAACCCATATACCTAGTGCGCCATTTTGACACCATTACTAAGCCAGATATTGGGATGTAATGCTGCAATTTGGGCCAAAGATTAAGTGGGTGGCACTAATAAATATGCAACAGCTTTGGGACTTACATCTAGGTTTAAAACTCAGGTAGCACGCTTCCACGACTGGAAATGAGCTATACTGGTTGCAGTAACTCATATATACAGGGGTTCATGTTTCCACCATAACTAAGCCAAATACTGAGATATTATACTGCAATTTGGTCCAAACACTAAGTAAAAAATACTAATAAATATGGAATAGCTTTGAGATGTACAGAATGGGTTAACTCATGTCACTATTGCTCTGTAACCTGCATTGAAGTGGTCTAGCTGCAATAAACCCATATACCTAGTGCGCCATTTTGACACCATTACTAAGCCAGATATTGGGATGTAATGCTGCAATTTGGGCCAAAGATTAAGTGGGTGGCACTAATAAATATGCAACAGCTTTGGGACTTACATCTAGGTTTAAAACTCAGGTAGCACGCTTCCACGACTGGAAATGAGCTATACTGGTTGCAGTAACTCATATATACAGGGGTTCATGTTTCCACCATAACTAAGCCAAATACTGAGATATTATACTGCAATTTGGTCCAAACACTAAGTAAAAAATACTAATAAATATGGAATAGCTTTGAGATGTACAGAATGGGTTAACTCATGTCACTATTGCTCTGTAACCTGCATTGAAGTGGTCTAGCTGCAATAAACCCATATACCTAGTGCGCCATTTTGACACCATTACTAAGCCAGATATTGGGATGTAATGCTGCAATTTGGGCCAAAGATTAAGTGGGTGGCACTAATAAATATGCAACAGCTTTGGGACTTACATCTAGGTTTAAAACTCAGGTAGCACGCTTCCACGACTGGAAATGAGCTATACTGGTTGCAGTAACTCATATATACAGGGGTTCATGTTTCCACCATAACTAAGCCAAATATTGAGATATTATACTGCAATTTGGTCCAAACACTAAGTAAAAAATACTAATAAATATGGAATAGCTTTGAGATGTACAGAATGGGTTAACTCATGTCACTATTGCTCTGTAACCTGCATTGAAGTGGTCTAGCTGCAATAAACCCATATACCTAGTGTGCCATTTTGACACCATTACTAAGCCAGATATTGGGATGTAATGCTGCAATTTGGGCCAAAGATTAAGTGGGTGGCACTAATAAATATGCAACAGCTTTGGGACTTACATCTAGGTTTAAAACTCAGGTAGCACGCTTCCACGACTGGAAATGAGCTATACTGGTTGCAGTAACTCATATATACAGGGGTTCATGTTTCCACCATAACTAAGCCAAATATTGAGATATTATACTGCAATTTGGTCCAAACACTAAGTAAAAAATACTAATAAATATGGAATAGCTTTGAGATGTACAGAATGGGTTAACTCATGTCACTATTGCTCTGTAACCTGCATTGAAGTGGTCTAGCTGCAATAAACCCATATACCTAGTGCGCCATTTTGACACCATTACTAAGCCAGATATTGGGATGTAATGCTGCAATTTGGGCCAAAGATTAAGTGGGTGGCACTAATAAATATGCAACAGCTTTGGGACTTACATCTAGGTTTAAAACTCAGGTAGCACGCTTCCACGACTGGAAATGAGCTATACTGGTTGCAGTAACTCATATATACAGGGGTTCATGTTTCCACCATAACTAAGCCAAATATTGAGATATTATACTGCAATTTGGTCCAAACACTAAGTAAAAAATACTAATAAATATGGAATAGCTTTGAGATGTACAGAATGGGTTAACTCATGTCACTATTGCTCTGTAACCTGCATTGAAGTGGTCTAGCTGCAATAAACCCATATACCTAGTGCGCCATTTTGACACCATTACTAAGCCAGATATTGGGATGTAATGCTGCAATTTGGGCCAAAGATTAAGTGGGTGGCACTAATAAATATGCAACAGCTTTGGGACTTACATCTAGGTTTAAAACTCAGGTAGCACGCTTCCACGACTGGAAATGAGCTATACTGGTTGCAGTAACTCATATATACAGGGGTTCATGTTTCCACCATAACTAAGCCAAATACTGAGATATTATACTGCAATTTGGTCCAAACACTAAGTAAAAAATACTAATAAATATGGAATAGCTTTGAGATGTACAGAATGGGTTAACTCATGTCACTATTGCTCTGTAACCTGCATTGAAGTGGTCTAGCTGCAATAAACCCATATACCTAGTGCGCCATTTTGACACCATTACTAAGCCAGATATTGGGATGTAATGCTGCAATTTGGGCCAAAGATTAAGTGGGTGGCACTAATAAATATGCAACAGCTTTGGGACTTACATCTAGGTTTAAAACTCAGGTAGCACGCTTCCACGACTGGAAATGAGCTATACTGGTTGCAGTAACTCATATATACAGGGGTTCATGTTTCCACCATAACTAAGCCAAATACTGAGATATTATACTGCAATTTGGTCCAAACACTAAGTAAAAAATACTAATAAATATGGAATAGCTTTGAGATGTACAGAATGGGTTAACTCATGTCACTATTGCTCTGTAACCTGCATTGAAGTGGTCTAGCTGCAATAAACCCATATACCTAGTGCGCCATTTTGACACCATTACTAAGCCAGATATTGGGATGTAATGCTGCAATTTGGGCCAAAGATTAAGTGGGTGGCACTAATAAATATGCAACAGCTTTGGGACTTACATCTAGGTTTAAAACTCAGGTAGCACGCTTCCACGACTGGAAATGAGCTATACTGGTTGCAGTAACTCATATATACAGGGGTTCATGTTTCCACCATAACTAAGCCAAATACTGAGATATTATACTGCAATTTGGTCCAAACACTAAGTAAAAAATACTAATAAATATGGAATAGCTTTGAGATGTACAGAATGGGTTAACTCATGTCACTATTGCTCTGTAACCTGCATTGAAGTGGTCTAGCTGCAATAAACCCATATACCTAGTGCGCCATTTTGACACCATTACTAAGCCAGATATTGGGATGTAATGCTGCAATTTGGGCCAAAGATTAAGTGGGTGGCACTAATAAATATGCAACAGCTTTGGGACTTACATCTAGGTTTAAAACTCAGGTAGCACGCTTCCACGACTGGAAATGAGCTATACTGGTTGCAGTAACTCATATATACAGGGGTTCATGTTTCCACCATAACTAAGCCAAATATTGAGATATTATACTGCAATTTGGTCCAAACACTAAGTAAAAAATACTAATAAATATGGAATAGCTTTGAGATGTACAGAATGGGTTAACTCATGTCACTATTGCTCTGTAACCTGCATTGAAGTGGTCTAGCTGCAATAAACCCATATACCTAGTGTGCCATTTTGACACCATTACTAAGCCAGATATTGGGATGTAATGCTGCAATTTGGGCCAAAGATTAAGTGGGTGGCACTAATAAATATGCAACAGCTTTGGGACTTACATCTAGGTTTAAAACTCAGGTAGCACGCTTCCACGACTGGAAATGAGCTATACTGGTTGCAGTAACTCATATATACAGGGGTTCATGTTTCCACCATAACTAAGCCAAATATTGAGATATTATACTGCAATTTGGTCCAAACACTAAGTAAAAAATACTAATAAATATGGAATAGCTTTGAGATGTACAGAATGGGTTAACTCATGTCACTATTGCTCTGTAACCTGCATTGAAGTGGTCTAGCTGCAATAAACCCATATACCTAGTGCGCCATTTTGACACCATTACTAAGCCAGATATTGGGATGTAATGCTGCAATTTGGGCCAAAGATTAAGTGGGTGGCACTAATAAATATGCAACAGCTTTGGGACTTACATCTAGGTTTAAAACTCAGGTAGCACGCTTCCACGACTGGAAATGAGCTATACTGGTTGCAGTAACTCATATATACAGGGGTTCATGTTTCCACCATAACTAAGCCAAATATTGAGATATTATACTGCAATTTGGTCCAAACACTAAGTAAAAAATACTAATAAATATGGAATAGCTTTGAGATGTACAGAATGGGTTAACTCATGTCACTATTGCTCTGTAACCTGCATTGAAGTGGTCTAGCTGCAATAAACCCATATACCTAGTGCGCCATTTTGACACCATTACTAAGCCAGATATTGGGATGTAATGCTGCAATTTGGGCCAAAGATTAAGTGGGTGGCACTAATAAATATGCAACAGCTTTGGGACTTACATCTAGGTTTAAAACTCAGGTAGCACGCTTCCACGACTGGAAATGAGCTATACTGGTTGCAGTAACTCATATATACAGGGGTTCATGTTTCCACCATAACTAAGCCAAATACTGAGATATTATACTGCAATTTGGTCCAAACACTAAGTAAAAAATACTAATAAATATGGAATAGCTTTGAGATGTACAGAATGGGTTAACTCATGTCACTATTGCTCTGTAACCTGCATTGAAGTGGTCTAGCTGCAATAAACCCATATACCTAGTGCGCCATTTTGACACCATTACTAAGCCAGATATTGGGATGTAATGCTGCAATTTGGGCCAAAGATTAAGTGGGTGGCACTAATAAATATGCAACAGCTTTGGGACTTACATCTAGGTTTAAAACTCAGGTAGCACGCTTCCACGACTGGAAATGAGCTATACTGGTTGCAGTAACTCATATATACAGGGGTTCATGTTTCCACCATAACTAAGCCAAATACTGAGATATTATACTGCAATTTGGTCCAAACACTAAGTAAAAAATACTAATAAATATGGAATAGCTTTGAGATGTACAGAATGGGTTAACTCATGTCACTATTGCTCTGTAACCTGCATTGAAGTGGTCTAGCTGCAATAAACCCATATACCTAGTGCGCCATTTTGACACCATTACTAAGCCAGATATTGGGATGTAATGCTGCAATTTGGGCCAAAGATTAAGTGGGTGGCACTAATAAATATGCAACAGCTTTGGGACTTACATCTAGGTTTAAAACTCAGGTAGCACGCTTCCACGACTGGAAATGAGCTATACTGGTTGCAGTAACTCATATATACAGGGGTTCATGTTTCCACCATAACTAAGCCAAATACTGAGATATTATACTGCAATTTGGTCCAAACACTAAGTAAAAAATACTAATAAATATGGAATAGCTTTGAGATGTACAGAATGGGTTAACTCATGTCACTATTGCTCTGTAACCTGCATTGAAGTGGTCTAGCTGCAATAAACCCATATACCTAGTGCGCCATTTTGACACCATTACTAAGCCAGATATTGGGATGTAATGCTGCAATTTGGGCCAAAGATTAAGTGGGTGGCACTAATAAATATGCAACAGCTTTGGGACTTACATCTAGGTTTAAAACTCAGGTAGCACGCTTCCACGACTGGAAATGAGCTATACTGGTTGCAGTAACTCATATATACAGGGGTTCATGTTTCCACCATAACTAAGCCAAATATTGAGATATTATACTGCAATTTGGTCCAAACACTAAGTAAAAAATACTAATAAATATGGAATAGCTTTGAGATGTACAGAATGGGTTAACTCATGTCACTATTGCTCTGTAACCTGCATTGAAGTGGTCTAGCTGCAATAAACCCATATACCTAGTGTGCCATTTTGACACCATTACTAAGCCAGATATTGGGATGTAATGCTGCAATTTGGGCCAAAGATTAAGTGGGTGGCACTAATAAATATGCAACAGCTTTGGGACTTACATCTAGGTTTAAAACTCAGGTAGCACGCTTCCACGACTGGAAATGAGCTATACTGGTTGCAGTAACTCATATATACAGGGGTTCATGTTTCCACCATAACTAAGCCAAATATTGAGATATTATACTGCAATTTGGTCCAAACACTAAGTAAAAAATACTAATAAATATGGAATAGCTTTGAGATGTACAGAATGGGTTAACTCATGTCACTATTGCTCTGTAACCTGCATTGAAGTGGTCTAGCTGCAATAAACCCATATACCTAGTGCGCCATTTTGACACCATTACTAAGCCAGATATTGGGATGTAATGCTGCAATTTGGGCCAAAGATTAAGTGGGTGGCACTAATAAATATGCAACAGCTTTGGGACTTACATCTAGGTTTAAAACTCAGGTAGCACGCTTCCACGACTGGAAATGAGCTATACTGGTTGCAGTAACTCATATATACAGGGGTTCATGTTTCCACCATAACTAAGCCAAATATTGAGATATTATACTGCAATTTGGTCCAAACACTAAGTAAAAAATACTAATAAATATGGAATAGCTTTGAGATGTACAGAATGGGTTAACTCATGTCACTATTGCTCTGTAACCTGCATTGAAGTGGTCTAGCTGCAATAAACCCATATACCTAGTGCGCCATTTTGACACCATTACTAAGCCAGATATTGGGATGTAATGCTGCAATTTGGGCCAAAGATTAAGTGGGTGGCACTAATAAATATGCAACAGCTTTGGGACTTACATCTAGGTTTAAAACTCAGGTAGCACGCTTCCACGACTGGAAATGAGCTATACTGGTTGCAGTAACTCATATATACAGGGGTTCATGTTTCCACCATAACTAAGCCAAATACTGAGATATTATACTGCAATTTGGTCCAAACACTAAGTAAAAAATACTAATAAATATGGAATAGCTTTGAGATGTACAGAATGGGTTAACTCATGTCACTATTGCTCTGTAACCTGCATTGAAGTGGTCTAGCTGCAATAAACCCATATACCTAGTGCGCCATTTTGACACCATTACTAAGCCAGATATTGGGATGTAATGCTGCAATTTGGGCCAAAGATTAAGTGGGTGGCACTAATAAATATGCAACAGCTTTGGGACTTACATCTAGGTTTAAAACTCAGGTAGCACGCTTCCACGACTGGAAATGAGCTATACTGGTTGCAGTAACTCATATATACAGGGGTTCATGTTTCCACCATAACTAAGCCAAATACTGAGATATTATACTGCAATTTGGTCCAAACACTAAGTAAAAAATACTAATAAATATGGAATAGCTTTGAGATGTACAGAATGGGTTAACTCATGTCACTATTGCTCTGTAACCTGCATTGAAGTGGTCTAGCTGCAATAAACCCATATACCTAGTGCGCCATTTTGACACCATTACTAAGCCAGATATTGGGATGTAATGCTGCAATTTGGGCCAAAGATTAAGTGGGTGGCACTAATAAATATGCAACAGCTTTGGGACTTACATCTAGGTTTAAAACTCAGGTAGCATGCTTCCACGACTGGAAATGAGCTATACTGGTTGCAGTAACTCATATATACAGGGGTTCATGTTTCCACCATAACTAAGCCAAATACTGAGATATTATACTGCAATTTGGTCCAAACACTAAGTAAAAAATACTAATAAATATGGAATAGCTTTGAGATGTACAGAATGGGTTAACTCATGTCACTATTGCTCTGTAACCTGCATTGAAGTGGTCTAGCTGCAATAAACCCATATACCTAGTGCGCCATTTTGACACCATTACTAAGCCAGATATTGGGATGTAATGCTGCAATTTGGGCCAAAGATTAAGTGGGTGGCACTAATAAATATGCAACAGCTTTGGGACTTACATCTAGGTTTAAAACTCAGGTAGCACGCTTCCACGACTGGAAATGAGCTATACTGGTTGCAGTAACTCATATATACAGGGGTTCATGTTTCCACCATAACTAAGCCAAATATTGAGATATTATACTGCAATTTGGTCCAAACACTAAGTAAAAAATACTAATAAATATGGAATAGCTTTGAGATGTACAGAATGGGTTAACTCATGTCACTATTGCTCTGTAACCTGCATTGAAGTGGTCTAGCTGCAATAAACCCATATACCTAGTGCGCCATTTTGACACCATTACTAAGCCAGATATTGGGATGTAATGCTGCAATTTGGGCCAAAGATTAAGTGGGTGGCACTAATAAATATGCAACAGCTTTGGGACTTACATCTAGGTTTAAAACTCAGGTAGCACGCTTCCACGACTGGAAATGAGCTATACTGGTTGCAGTAACTCATATATACAGGGGTTCATGTTTCCACCATAACTAAGCCAAATATTGAGATATTATACTGCAATTTGGTCCAAACACTAAGTAAAAAATACTAATAAATATGGAATAGCTTTGAGATGTACAGAATGGGTTAACTCATGTCACTATTGCTCTGTAACCTGCATTGAAGTGGTCTAGCTGCAATAAACCCATATACCTAGTGCGTCATTTTGACACCATTACTAAGCCAGATATTGGGATGTAATGCTGCAATTTGGGCCAAAGATTAAGTGGGTGGCACTAATAAATATGCAACAGCTTTGGGACTTACATCTAGGTTTAAAACTCAGGTAGCACGCTTCCACGACTGGAAATGAGCTATACTGGTTGCAGTAACTCATATATACAGGGGTTCATGTTTCCACCATAACTAAGCCAAATATTGAGATATTATACTGCAATTTGGTCCAAACACTAAGTAAAAAATACTAATAAATATGGAATAGCTTTGAGATGTACAGAATGGGTTAACTCATGTCACTATTGCTCTGTAACCTGCATTGAAGTGGTCTAGCTGCAATAAACCCATATACCTAGTGCGCCATTTTGACACCATTACTAAGCCAGATATTGGGATGTAATGCTGCAATTTGGGCCAAAGATTAAGTGGGTGGCACTAATAAATATGCAACAGCTTTGGGACTTACATCTAGGTTTAAAACTCAGGTAGCACGCTTCCACGACTGGAAATGAGCTATACTGGTTGCAGTAACTCATATATACAGGGGTTCATGTTTCCACCATAACTAAGCCAAATACTGAGATATTATACTGCAATTTGGTCCAAACACTAAGTAAAAAATACTAATAAATATGGAATAGCTTTGAGATGTACAGAATGGGTTAACTCATGTCACTATTGCTCTGTAACCTGCATTGAAGTGGTCTAGCTGCAATAAACCCATATACCTAGTGCGCTATTTTGACACCATTACTAAGCCAAATATGGGGATGTAATGCTGCAATTTGGGCCAAAGATTAAGTGGGTGGCACTAATAAATATGCAACAGCTTTGGGACTTACATCTAGGTTTAAAACTCAGGTAGCACGCTTCCACGACTGGAAATGAGCTATACTGGTTGCAGTAACTCATATATACAGGGGTTCATGTTTCCACCATAACTAAGCCAAATATTGAGATATTATACTGCAATTTGGTCCAAACACTAAGTAAAAAATACTAATAAATATGGAATAGCTTTGAGATGTACAGAATGGGTTAACTCATGTCACTATTGCTCTGTAACCTGCATTGAAGTGGTCTAGCTGCAATAAACCCATATACCTAGTGCGCCATTTTGACACCATTACTAAGCCAGATATTGGGATGTAATGCTGCAATTTGGGCCAAAGATTAAGTGGGTGGCACTAATAAATATGCAACAGCTTTGGGACTTACATCTAGGTTTAAAACTCAGGTAGCACGCTTCCACGACTGGAAATGAGCTATACTGGTTGCAGTAACTCATATATACAGGGGTTCATGTTTCCACCATAACTAAGCCAAATATTGAGATATTATACTGCAATTTGGTCCAAACACTAAGTAAAAAATACTAATAAATATGGAATAGCTTTGAGATGTACAGAATGGGTTAACTCATGTCACTATTGCTCTGTAACCTGCATTGAAGTGGTCTAGCTGCAATAAACCCATATACCTAGTGCGTCATTTTGACACCATTACTAAGCCAGATATTGGGATGTAATGCTGCAATTTGGGCCAAAGATTAAGTGGGTGGCACTAATAAATATGCAACAGCTTTGGGACTTACATCTAGGTTTAAAACTCAGGTAGCACGCTTCCACGACTGGAAATGAGCTATACTGGTTGCAGTAACTCATATATACAGGGGTTCATGTTTCCACCATAACTAAGCCAAATATTGAGATATTATACTGCAATTTGGTCCAAACACTAAGTAAAAAATACTAATAAATATGGAATAGCTTTGAGATGTACAGAATGGGTTAACTCATGTCACTATTGCTCTGTAACCTGCATTGAAGTGGTCTAGCTGCAATAAACCCATATACCTAGTGCGCCATTTTGACACCATTACTAAGCCAGATATTGGGATGTAATGCTGCAATTTGGGCCAAAGATTAAGTGGGTGGCACTAATAAATATGCAACAGCTTTGGGACTTACATCTAGGTTTAAAACTCAGGTAGCACGCTTCCACGACTGGAAATGAGCTATACTGGTTGCAGTAACTCATATATACAGGGGTTCATGTTTCCACCATAACTAAGCCAAATACTGAGATATTATACTGCAATTTGGTCCAAACACTAAGTAAAAAATACTAATAAATATGGAATAGCTTTGAGATGTACAGAATGGGTTAACTCATGTCACTATTGCTCTGTAACCTGCATTGAAGTGGTCTAGCTGCAATAAACCCATATACCTAGTGCGCTATTTTGACACCATTACTAAGCCAAATATGGGGATGTAATGCTGCAATTTGGGCCAAAGATTAAGTGGGTGGCACTAATAAATATGCAACAGCTTTGGGACTTACATCTAGGTTTAAAACTCAGGTAGCACGCTTCCACGACTGGAAATGAGCTATACTGGTTGCAGTAACTCATATATACAGGGGTTCATGTTTCCACCATAACTAAGCCAAATATTGAGATATTATACTGCAATTTGGTCCAAACACTAAGTAAAAAATACTAATAAATATGGAATAGCTTTGAGATGTACAGAATGGGTTAACTCATGTCACTATTGCTCTGTAACCTGCATTGAAGTGGTCTAGCTGCAATAAACCCATATACCTAGTGCGCCATTTTGACACCATTACTAAGCCAGATATTGGGATGTAATGCTGCAATTTGGGCCAAAGATTAAGTGGGTGGCACTAATAAATATGCAACAGCTTTGGGACTTACATCTAGGTTTAAAACTCAGGTAGCACGCTTCCACGACTGGAAATGAGCTATACTGGTTGCAGTAACTCATATATACAGGGGTTCATGTTTCCACCATAACTAAGCCAAATACTGAGATATTATACTGCAATTTGGTCCAAACACTAAGTAAAAAATACTAATAAATATGGAATAGCTTTGAGATGTACAGAATGGGTTAACTCATGTCACTATTGCTCTGTAACCTGCATTGAAGTGGTCTAGCTGCAATAAACCCATATACCTAGTGCGCCATTTTGACACCATTACTAAGCCAGATATTGGGATGTAATGCTGCAATTTGGGCCAAAGATTAAGTGGGTGGCACTAATAAATATGCAACAGCTTTGGGACTTACATCTAGGTTTAAAACTCAGGTAGCACGCTTCCACGACTGGAAATGAGCTATACTGGTTGCAGTAACTCATATATACAGGGGTTCATGTTTCCACCATAACTAAGCCAAATATTGAGATATTATACTGCAATTTGGTCCAAACACTAAGTAAAAAATACTAATAAATATGGAATAGCTTTGAGATGTACAGAATGGGTTAACTCATGTCACTATTGCTCTGTAACCTGCATTGAAGTGGTCTAGCTGCAATAAACCCATATACCTAGTGCGCCATTTTGACACCATTACTAAGCCAGATATTGGGATGTAATGCTGCAATTTGGGCCAAAGATTAAGTGGGTGGCACTAATAAATATGCAACAGCTTTGGGACTTACATCTAGGTTTAAAACTCAGGTAGCACGCTTCCACGACTGGAAATGAGCTATACTGGTTGCAGTAACTCATATATACAGGGGTTCATGTTTCCACCATAACTAAGCCAAATATTGAGATATTATACTGCAATTTGGTCCAAACACTAAGTAAAAAATACTAATAAATATGGAATAGCTTTGAGATGTACAGAATGGGTTAACTCATGTCACTATTGCTCTGTAACCTGCATTGAAGTGGTCTAGCTGCAATAAACCCATATACCTAGTGCGTCATTTTGACACCATTACTAAGCCAAATATGGGGATGTAATGCTGCAATTTGGGCCAAAGATTAAGTGGGTGGCACTAATAAATATGCAACAGCTTTGGGACTTACATCTAGGTTTAAAACTCAGGTAGCACGCTTCCACGACTGGAAATGAGCTATACTGGTTGCAGTAACTCATATATACAGGGGTTCATGTTTCCACCATAACTAAGCCAAATATTGAGATATTATACTGCAATTTGGTCCAAACACTAAGTAAAAAATACTAATAAATATGGAATAGCTTTGAGATGTACAGAATGGGTTAACTCATGTCACTATTGCTCTGTAACCTGCATTGAAGTGGTCTAGCTGCAATAAACCCATATACCTAGTGCGCCATTTTGACACCATTACTAAGCCAGATATTGGGATGTAATGCTGCAATTTGGGCCAAAGATTAAGTGGGTGGCACTAATAAATATGCAACAGCTTTGGGACTTACATCTAGGTTTAAAACTCAGGTAGCACGCTTCCACGACTGGAAATGAGCTATACTGGTTGCAGTAACTCATATATACAGGGGTTCATGTTTCCACCATAACTAAGCCAAATATTGAGATATTATACTGCAATTTGGTCCAAACACTAAGTAAAAAATACTAATAAATATGGAATAGCTTTGAGATGTACAGAATGGGTTAACTCATGTCACTATTGCTCTGTAACCTGCATTGAAGTGGTCTAGCTGCAATAAACCCATATACCTAGTGCGCCATTTTGACACCATTACTAAGCCAGATATTGGGATGTAATGCTGCAATTTGGGCCAAAGATTAAGTGGGTGGCACTAATAAATATGCAACAGCTTTGGGACTTACATCTAGGTTTAAAACTCAGGTAGCACGCTTCCACGACTGGAAATGAGCTATACTGGTTGCAGTAACTCATATATACAGGGGTTCATGTTTCCACCATAACTAAGCCAAATACTGAGATATTATACTGCAATTTGGTCCAAACACTAAGTAAAAAATACTAATAAATATGGAATAGCTTTGAGATGTACAGAATGGGTTAACTCATGTCACTATTGCTCTGTAACCTGCATTGAAGTGGTCTAGCTGCAATAAACCCATATACCTAGTGCGCCATTTTGACACCATTACTAAGCCAGATATTGGGATGTAATGCTGCAATTTGGGCCAAAGATTAAGTGGGTGGCACTAATAAATATGCAACAGCTTTGGGACTTACATCTAGGTTTAAAACTCAGGTAGCACGCTTCCACGACTGGAAATGAGCTATACTGGTTGCAGTAACTCATATATACAGGGGTTCATGTTTCCACCATAACTAAGCCAAATACTGAGATATTATACTGCAATTTGGTCCAAACACTAAGTAAAAAATACTAATAAATATGGAATAGCTTTGAGATGTACAGAATGGGTTAACTCATGTCACTATTGCTCTGTAACCTGCATTGAAGTGGTCTAGCTGCAATAAACCCATATACCTAGTGCGCCATTTTGACACCATTACTAAGCCAGATATTGGGATGTAATGCTGCAATTTGGGCCAAAGATTAAGTGGGTGGCACTAATAAATATGCAACAGCTTTGGGACTTACATCTAGGTTTAAAACTCAGGTAGCACGCTTCCACGACTGGAAATGAGCTATACTGGTTGCAGTAACTCATATATACAGGGGTTCATGTTTCCACCATAACTAAGCCAAATATTGAGATATTATACTGCAATTTGGTCCAAACACTAAGTAAAAAATACTAATAAATATGGAATAGCTTTGAGATGTACAGAATGGGTTAACTCATGTCACTATTGCTCTGTAACCTGCATTGAAGTGGTCTAGCTGCAATAAACCCATATACCTAGTGCGCCATTTTGACACCATTACTAAGCCAGATATTGGGATGTAATGCTGCAATTTGGGCCAAAGATTAAGTGGGTGGCACTAATAAATATGCAACAGCTTTGGGACTTACATCTAGGTTTAAAACTCAGGTAGCACGCTTCCACGACTGGAAATGAGCTATACTGGTTGCAGTAACTCATATATACAGGGGTTCATGTTTCCACCATAACTAAGCCAAATACTGAGATATTATACTGCAATTTGGTCCAAACACTAAGTAAAAAATACTAATAAATATGGAATAGCTTTGAGATGTACAGAATGGGTTAACTCATGTCACTATTGCTCTGTAACCTGCATTGAAGTGGTCTAGCTGCAATAAACCCATATACCTAGTGCGCCATTTTGACACCATTACTAAGCCAGATATTGGGATGTAATGCTGCAATTTGGGCCAAAGATTAAGTGGGTGGCACTAATAAATATGCAACAGCTTTGGGACTTACATCTAGGTTTAAAACTCAGGTAGCACGCTTCCACGACTGGAAATGAGCTATACTGGTTGCAGTAACTCATATATACAGGGGTTCATGTTTCCACCATAACTAAGCCAAATACTGAGATATTATACTGCAATTTGGTCCAAACACTAAGTAAAAAATACTAATAAATATGGAATAGCTTTGAGATGTACAGAATGGGTTAACTCATGTCACTATTGCTCTGTAACCTGCATTGAAGTGGTCTAGCTGCAATAAACCCATATACCTAGTGCGCCATTTTGACACCATTACTAAGCCAAATATGGGGATGTAATGCTGCAATTTGGGCCAAAGATTAAGTGGGTGGCACTAATAAATATGCAACAGCTTTGGGACTTACATCTAGGTTTAAAACTCAGGTAGCACGCTTCCACGACTGGAAATGAGCTATACTGGTTGCAGTAACTCATATATACAGGGGTTCATGTTTCCACCATAACTAAGCCAAATATTGAGATATTATACTGCAATTTGGTCCAAACACTAAGTAAAAAATACTAATAAATATGGAATAGCTTTGAGATGTACAGAATGGGTTAACTCATGTCACTATTGCTCTGTAACCTGCATTGAAGTGGTCTAGCTGCAATAAACCCATATACCTAGTGCGCCATTTTGACACCATTACTAAGCCAGATATTGGGATGTAATGCTGCAATTTGGGCCAAAGATTAAGTGGGTGGCACTAATAAATATGCAACAGCTTTGGGACTTACATCTAGGTTTAAAACTCAGGTAGCACGCTTCCACGACTGGAAATGAGCTATACTGGTTGCAGTAACTCATATATACAGGGGTTCATGTTTCCACCATAACTAAGCCAAATACTGAGATATTATACTGCAATTTGGTCCAAACACTAAGTAAAAAATACTAATAAATATGGAATAGCTTTGAGATGTACAGAATGGGTTAACTCATGTCACTATTGCTCTGTAACCTGCATTGAAGTGGTCTAGCTGCAATAAACCCATATACCTAGTGCGCCATTTTGACACCATTACTAAGCCAGATATTGGGATGTAATGCTGCAATTTGGGCCAAAGATTAAGTGGGTGGCACTAATAAATATGCAACAGCTTTGGGACTTACATCTAGGTTTAAAACTCAGGTAGCACGCTTCCACGACTGGAAATGAGCTATACTGGTTGCAGTAACTCATATATACAGGGGTTCATGTTTCCACCATAACTAAGCCAAATATTGAGATATTATACTGCAATTTGGTCCAAACACTAAGTAAAAAATACTAATAAATATGGAATAGCTTTGAGATGTACAGAATGGGTTAACTCATGTCACTATTGCTCTGTAACCTGCATTGAAGTGGTCTAGCTGCAATAAACCCATACACCTAGTGCGCCATTTTGACACCATTACTAAGCCAGATATTGGGATGTAATGCTGCAATTTGGGCCAAAGATTAAGTGGGTGGCACTAATAAATATGCAACAGCTTTGGGACTTACATCTAGGTTTAAAACTCAGGTAGCACGCTTCCACGACTGGAAATGAGCTATACTGGTTGCAGTAACTCATATATACAGGGGTTCATGTTTCCACCATAACTAAGCCAAATATTGAGATATTATACTGCAATTTGGTCCAAACACTAAGTAAAAAATACTAATAAATATGGAATAGCTTTGAGATGTACAGAATGGGTTAACTCATGTCACTATTGCTCTGTAACCTGCATTGAAGTGGTCTAGCTGCAATAAACCCATATACCTAGTGCGTCATTTTGACACCATTACTAAGCCAAATATGGGGATGTAATGCTGCAATTTGGGCCAAAGATTAAGTGGGTGGCACTAATAAATATGCAACAGCTTTGGGACTTACATCTAGGTTTAAAACTCAGGTAGCACGCTTCCACGACTGGAAATGAGCTATACTGGTTGCAGTAACTCATATATACAGGGGTTCATGTTTCCACCATAACTAAGCCAAATATTGAGATATTATACTGCAATTTGGTCCAAACACTAAGTAAAAAATACTAATAAATATGGAATAGCTTTGAGATGTACAGAATGGGTTAACTCATGTCACTATTGCTCTGTAACCTGCATTGAAGTGGTCTAGCTGCAATAAACCCATATACCTAGTGCGCCATTTTGACACCATTACTAAGCCAGATATTGGGATGTAATGCTGCAATTTGGGCCAAAGATTAAGTGGGTGGCACTAATAAATATGCAACAGCTTTGGGACTTACATCTAGGTTTAAAACTCAGGTAGCACGCTTCCACGACTGGAAATGAGCTATACTGGTTGCAGTAACTCATATATACAGGGGTTCATGTTTCCACCATAACTAAGCCAAATACTGAGATATTATACTGCAATTTGGTCCAAACACTAAGTAAAAAATACTAATAAATATGGAATAGCTTTGAGATGTACAGAATGGGTTAACTCATGTCACTATTGCTCTGTAACCTGCATTGAAGTGGTCTAGCTGCAATAAACCCATATACCTAGTGCGCCATTTTGACACCATTACTAAGCCAGATATTGGGATGTAATGCTGCAATTTGGGCCAAAGATTAAGTGGGTGGCACTAATAAATATGCAACAGCTTTGGGACTTACATCTAGGTTTAAAACTCAGGTAGCACGCTTCCACGACTGGAAATGAGCTATACTGGTTGCAGTAACTCATATATACAGGGGTTCATGTTTCCACCATAACTAAGCCAAATATTGAGATATTATACTGCAATTTGGTCCAAACACTAAGTAAAAAATACTAATAAATATGGAATAGCTTTGAGATGTACAGAATGGGTTAACTCATGTCACTATTGCTCTGTAACCTGCATTGAAGTGGTCTAGCTGCAATAAACCCATATACCTAGTGCGCCATTTTGACACCATTACTAAGCCAGATATTGGGATGTAATGCTGCAATTTGGGCCAAAGATTAAGTGGGTGGCACTAATAAATATGCAACAGCTTTGGGACTTACATCTAGGTTTAAAACTCAGGTAGCACGCTTCCACGACTGGAAATGAGCTATACTGGTTGCAGTAACTCATATATACAGGGGTTCATGTTTCCACCATAACTAAGCCAAATATTGAGATATTATACTGCAATTTGGTCCAAACACTAAGTAAAAAATACTAATAAATATGGAATAGCTTTGAGATGTACAGAATGGGTTAACTCATGTCACTATTGCTCTGTAACCTGCATTGAAGTGGTCTAGCTGCAATAAACCCATATACCTAGTGCGTCATTTTGACACCATTACTAAGCCAAATATGGGGATGTAATGCTGCAATTTGGGCCAAAGATTAAGTGGGTGGCACTAATAAATATGCAACAGCTTTGGGACTTACATCTAGGTTTAAAACTCAGGTAGCACGCTTCCACGACTGGAAATGAGCTATACTGGTTGCAGTAACTCATATATACAGGGGTTCATGTTTCCACCATAACTAAGCCAAATATTGAGATATTATACTGCAATTTGGTCCAAACACTAAGTAAAAAATACTAATAAATATGGAATAGCTTTGAGATGTACAGAATGGGTTAACTCATGTCACTATTGCTCTGTAACCTGCATTGAAGTGGTCTAGCTGCAATAAACCCATATACCTAGTGCGCCATTTTGACACCATTACTAAGCCAGATATTGGGATGTAATGCTGCAATTTGGGCCAAAGATTAAGTGGGTGGCACTAATAAATATGCAACAGCTTTGGGACTTACATCTAGGTTTAAAACTCAGGTAGCACGCTTCCACGACTGGAAATGAGCTATACTGGTTGCAGTAACTCATATATACAGGGGTTCATGTTTCCACCATAACTAAGCCAAATATTGAGATATTATACTGCAATTTGGTCCAAACACTAAGTAAAAAATACTAATAAATATGGAATAGCTTTGAGATGTACAGAATGGGTTAACTCATGTCACTATTGCTCTGTAACCTGCATTGAAGTGGTCTAGCTGCAATAAACCCATACACCTAGTGCGCCATTTTGACACCATTACTAAGCCAGATATTGGGATGTAATGCTGCAATTTGGGCCAAAGATTAAGTGGGTGGCACTAATAAATATGCAACAGCTTTGGGACTTACATCTAGGTTTAAAACTCAGGTAGCACGCTTCCACGACTGGAAATGAGCTATACTGGTTGCAGTAACTCATATATACAGGGGTTCATGTTTCCACCATAACTAAGCCAAATATTGAGATATTATACTGCAATTTGGTCCAAACACTAAGTAAAAAATACTAATAAATATGGAATAGCTTTGAGATGTACAGAATGGGTTAACTCATGTCACTATTGCTCTGTAACCTGCATTGAAGTGGTCTAGCTGCAATAAACCCATATACCTAGTGCGCCATTTTGACACCATTACTAAGCCAAATATGGGGATGTAATGCTGCAATTTGGGCCAAAGATTAAGTGGGTGGCACTAATAAATATGCAACAGCTTTGGGACTTACATCTAGGTTTAAAACTCAGGTAGCACGCTTCCACGACTGGAAATGAGCTATACTGGTTGCAGTAACTCATATATACAGGGGTTCATGTTTCCACCATAACTAAGCCAAATATTGAGATATTATACTGCAATTTGGTCCAAACACTAAGTAAAAAATACTAATAAATATGGAATAGCTTTGAGATGTACAGAATGGGTTAACTCATGTCACTATTGCTCTGTAACCTGCATTGAAGTGGTCTAGCTGCAATAAACCCATATACCTAGTGCGCCATTTTGACACCATTACTAAGCCAGATATTGGGATGTAATGCTGCAATTTGGGCCAAAGATTAAGTGGGTGGCACTAATAAATATGCAACAGCTTTGGGACTTACATCTAGGTTTAAAACTCAGGTAGCACGCTTCCACGACTAGAAATGAGCTATACTGGTTGCAGTAACTCATATATACAGGGGTTCATGTTTCCACCATAACTAAGCCAAATACTGAGATATTATACTGCAATTTGGTCCAAACACTAAGTAAAAAATACTAATAAATATGGAATAGCTTTGAGATGTACAGAATGGGTTAACTCATGTCACTATTGCTCTGTAACCTGCATTGAAGTGGTCTAGCTGCAATAAACCCATATACCTAGTGCGCCATTTTGACACCATTACTAAGCCAGATATTGGGATGTAATGCTGCAATTTGGGCCAAAGATTAAGTGGGTGGCACTAATAAATATGCAACAGCTTTGGGACTTACATCTAGGTTTAAAACTCAGGTAGCACGCTTCCACGACTGGAAATGAGCTATACTGGTTGCAGTAACTCATATATACAGGGGTTCATGTTTCCACCATAACTAAGCCAAATATTGAGATATTATACTGCAATTTGGTCCAAACACTAAGTAAAAAATACTAATAAATATGGAATAGCTTTGAGATGTACAGAATGGGTTAACTCATGTCACTATTGCTCTGTAACCTGCATTGAAGTGGTCTAGCTGCAATAAACCCATATACCTAGTGCGCCATTTTGACACCATTACTAAGCCAGATATTGGGATGTAATGCTGCAATTTGGGCCAAAGATTAAGTGGGTGGCACTAATAAATATGCAACAGCTTTGGGACTTACATCTAGGTTTAAAACTCAGGTAGCACGCTTCCACGACTGGAAATGAGCTATACTGGTTGCAGTAACTCATATATACAGGGGTTCATGTTTCCACCATAACTAAGCCAAATATTGAGATATTATACTGCAATTTGGTCCAAACACTAAGTAAAAAATACTAATAAATATGGAATAGCTTTGAGATGTACAGAATGGGTTAACTCATGTCACTATTGCTCTGTAACCTGCATTGAAGTGGTCTAGCTGCAATAAACCCATACACCTAGTGCGTCATTTTGACACCATTACTAAGCCAAATATGGGGATGTAATGCTGCAATTTGGGCCAAAGATTAAGTGGGTGGCACTAATAAATATGCAACAGCTTTGGGACTTACATCTAGGTTTAAAACTCAGGTAGCACGCTTCCACGACTGGAAATGAGCTATACTGGTTGCAGTAACTCATATATACAGGGGTTCATGTTTCCACCATAACTAAGCCAAATATTGAGATATTATACTGCAATTTGGTCCAAACACTAAGTAAAAAATACTAATAAATATGGAATAGCTTTGAGATGTACAGAATGGGTTAACTCATGTCACTATTGCTCTGTAACCTGCATTGAAGTGGTCTAGCTGCAATAAACCCATATACCTAGTGCGCCATTTTGACACCATTACTAAGCCAGATATTGGGATGTAATGCTGCAATTTGGGCCAAAGATTAAGTGGGTGGCACTAATAAATATGCAACAGCTTTGGGACTTACATCTAGGTTTAAAACTCAGGTAGCACGCTTCCACGACTGGAAATGAGCTATACTGGTTGCAGTAACTCATATATACAGGGGTTCATGTTTCCACCATAACTAAGCCAAATATTGAGATATTATACTGCAATTTGGTCCAAACACTAAGTAAAAAATACTAATAAATATGGAATAGCTTTGAGATGTACAGAATGGGTTAACTCATGTCACTATTGCTCTGTAACCTGCATTGAAGTGGTCTAGCTGCAATAAACCCATACACCTAGTGCGCCATTTTGACACCATTACTAAGCCAGATATTGGGATGTAATGCTGCAATTTGGGCCAAAGATTAAGTGGGTGGCACTAATAAATATGCAACAGCTTTGGGACTTACATCTAGGTTTAAAACTCAGGTAGCACGCTTCCACGACTGGAAATGAGCTATACTGGTTGCAGTAACTCATATATACAGGGGTTCATGTTTCCACCATAACTAAGCCAAATATTGAGATATTATACTGCAATTTGGTCCAAACACTAAGTAAAAAATACTAATAAATATGGAATAGCTTTGAGATGTACAGAATGGGTTAACTCATGTCACTATTGCTCTGTAACCTGCATTGAAGTGGTCTAGCTGCAATAAACCCATATACCTAGTGCGCCATTTTGACACCATTACTAAGCCAGATATTGGGATGTAATGCTGCAATTTGGGCCAAAGATTAAGTGGGTGGCACTAATAAATATGCAACAGCTTTGGGACTTACATCTAGGTTTAAAACTCAGGTAGCACGCTTCCACGACTGGAAATGAGCTATACTGGTTGCAGTAACTCATATATACAGGGGTTCATGTTTCCACCATAACTAAGCCAAATATTGAGATATTATACTGCAATTTGGTCCAAACACTAAGTAAAAAATACTAATAAATATGGAATAGCTTTGAGATGTACAGAATGGGTTAACTCATGTCACTATTGCTCTGTAACCTGCATTGAAGTGGTCTAGCTGCAATAAACCCATATACCTAGTGCGCCATTTTGACACCATTACTAAGCCAGATATTGGGATGTATTGCTGCAATTTGGGCCAAAGATTAAGTGGGTGGCACTAATAAATATGCAACAGCTTTGGGACTTACATCTAGGTTTAAAACTCAGGTAGCACGCTTCCACGACTGGAAATGAGCTATACTGGTTGCAGTAACTCATATATACAGGGGTTCATGTTTCCACCATAACTAAGCCAAATATTGAGATATTATACTGCAATTTGGTCCAAACACTAAGTAAAAAATACTAATAAATATGGAATAGCTTTGAGATGTACAGAATGGGTTAACTCATGTCACTATTGCTCTGTAACCTGCATTGAAGTGGTCTAGCTGCAATAAACCCATATACCTAGTGCGCCATTTTGACACCATTACTAAGCCAGATATTGGGATGTAATGCTGCAATTTGGGCCAAAGATTAAGTGGGTGGCACTAATAAATATGCAACAGCTTTGGGACTTACATCTAGGTTTAAAACTCAGGTAGCACGCTTCCACGACTGGAAATGAGCTATACTGGTTGCAGTAACTCATATATACAGGGGTTCATGTTTCCACCATAACTAAGCCAAATATTGAGATATTATACTGCAATTTGGTCCAAACACTAAGTAAAAAATACTAATAAATATGGAATAGCTTTGAGATGTACAGAATGGGTTAACTCATGTCACTATTGCTCTGTAACCTGCATTGAAGTGGTCTAGCTGCAATAAACCCATATACCTAGTGCGCCATTTTGACACCATTACTAAGCCAGATATTGGGATGTATTGCTGCAATTTGGGCCAAAGATTAAGTGGGTGGCACTAATAAATATGCAACAGCTTTGGGACTTACATCTAGGTTTAAAACTCAGGTAGCACGCTTCCACGACTGGAAATGAGCTATACTGGTTGCAGTAACTCATATATACAGGGGTTCATGTTTCCACCATAACTAAGCCAAATATTGAGATATTATACTGCAATTTGGTCCAAACACTAAGTAAAAAATACTAATAAATATGGAATAGCTTTGAGATGTACAGAATGGGTTAACTCATGTCACTATTGCTCTGTAACCTGCATTGAAGTGGTCTAGCTGCAATAAACCCATATACCTAGTGCGCCATTTTGACACCATTACTAAGCCAGATATTGGGATGTAATGCTGCAATTTGGGCCAAAGATTAAGTGGGTGGCACTAATAAATATGCAACAGCTTTGGGACTTACATCTAGGTTTAAAACTCAGGTAGCACGCTTCCACGACTGGAAATGAGCTATACTGGTTGCAGTAACTCATATATACAGGGGTTCATGTTTCCACCATAACTAAGCCAAATATTGAGATATTATACTGCAATTTGGTCCAAACACTAAGTAAAAAATACTAATAAATATGGAATAGCTTTGAGATGTACAGAATGGGTTAACTCATGTCACTATTGCTCTGTAACCTGCATTGAAGTGGTCTAGCTGCAATAAACCCATATACCTAGTGCGCCATTTTGACACCATTACTAAGCCAGATATTGGGATGTAATGCTGCAATTTGGGCCAAAGATTAAGTGGGTGGCACTAATAAATATGCAACAGCTTTGGGACTTACATCTAGGTTTAAAACTCAGGTAGCACGCTTCCACGACTGGAAATGAGCTATACTGGTTGCAGTAACTCATATATACAGGGGTTCATGTTTCCACCATAACTAAGCCAAATATTGAGATATTATACTGCAATTTGGTCCAAACACTAAGTAAAAAATACTAATAAATATGGAATAGCTTTGAGATGTACAGAATGGGTTAACTCATGTCACTATTGCTCTGTAACCTGCATTGAAGTGGTCTAGCTGCAATAAACCCATATACCTAGTGCGCCATTTTGACACCATTACTAAGCCAGATATTGGGATGTAATGCTGCAATTTGGGCCAAAGATTAAGTGGGTGGCACTAATAAATATGCAACAGCTTTGGGACTTACATCTAGGTTTAAAACTCAGGTAGCACGCTTCCACGACTGGAAATGAGCTATACTGGTTGCAGTAACTCATATATACAGGGGTTCATGTTTCCACCATAACTAAGCCAAATATTGAGATATTATACTGCAATTTGGTCCAAACACTAAGTAAAAAATACTAATAAATATGGAATAGCTTTGAGATGTACAGAATGGGTTAACTCATGTCACTATTGCTCTGTAACCTGCATTGAAGTGGTCTAGCTGCAATAAACCCATATACCTAGTGCGCCATTTTGACACCATTACTAAGCCAGATATTGGGATGTAATGCTGCAATTTGGGCCAAAGATTAAGTGGGTGGCACTAATAAATATGCAACAGCTTTGGGACTTACATCTAGGTTTAAAACTCAGGTAGCACGCTTCCACGACTGGAAATGAGCTATACTGGTTGCAGTAACTCATATATACAGGGGTTCATGTTTCCACCATAACTAAGCCAAATATTGAGATATTATACTGCAATTTGGTCCAAACACTAAGTAAAAAATACTAATAAATATGGAATAGCTTTGAGATGTACAGAATGGGTTAACTCATGTCACTATTGCTCTGTAACCTGCATTGAAGTGGTCTAGCTGCAATAAACCCATATACCTAGTGCGCCATTTTGACACCATTACTAAGCCAGATATTGGGATGTAATGCTGCAATTTGGGCCAAAGATTAAGTGGGTGGCACTAATAAATATGCAACAGCTTTGGGACTTACATCTAGGTTTAAAACTCAGGTAGCACGCTTCCACGACTGGAAATGAGCTATACTGGTTGCAGTAACTCATATATACAGGGGTTCATGTTTCCACCATAACTAAGCCAAATACTGAGATATTATACTGCAATTTGGTCCAAACACTAAGTAAAAAATACTAATAAATATGGAATAGCTTTGAGATGTACAGAATGGGTTAACTCATGTCACTATTGCTCTGTAACCTGCATTGAAGTGGTCTAGCTGCAATAAACCCATATACCTAGTGCGCCATTTTGACACCATTACTAAGCCAGATATTGGGATGTAATGCTGCAATTTGGGCCAAAGATTAAGTGGGTGGCACTAATAAATATGCAACAGCTTTGGGACTTACATCTAGGTTTAAAACTCAGGTAGCACGCTTCCACGACTGGAAATGAGCTATACTGGTTGCAGTAACTCATATATACAGGGGTTCATGTTTCCACCATAACTAAGCCAAATACTGAGATATTATACTGCAATTTGGTCCAAACACTAAGTAAAAAATACTAATAAATATGGAATAGCTTTGAGATGTACAGAATGGGTTAACTCATGTCACTATTGCTCTGTAACCTGCATTGAAGTGGTCTAGCTGCAATAAACCCATATACCTAGTGCGCCATTTTGACACCATTACTAAGCCAGATATTGGGATGTAATGCTGCAATTTGGGCCAAAGATTAAGTGGGTGGCACTAATAAATATGCAACAGCTTTGGGACTTACATCTAGGTTTAAAACTCAGGTAGCACGCTTCCACGACTGGAAATGAGCTATACTGGTTGCAGTAACTCATATATACAGGGGTTCATGTTTCCACCATAACTAAGCCAAATATTGAGATATTATACTGCAATTTGGTCCAAACACTAAGTAAAAAATACTAATAAATATGGAATAGCTTTGAGATGTACAGAATGGGTTAACTCATGTCACTATTGCTCTGTAACCTGCATTGAAGTGGTCTAGCTGCAATAAACCCATATACCTAGTGCACCATTTTGACACCATTACTAAGCCAGATATTGGGATGTAATGCTGCAATTTGGGCCAAAGATTAAGTGGGTGGCACTAATAAATATGCAACAGCTTTGGGACTTACATCTAGGTTTAAAACTCAGGTAGCACGCTTCCACGACTGGAAATGAGCTATACTGGTTGCAGTAACTCATATATACAGGGGTTCATGTTTCCACCATAACTAAGCCAAATACTGAGATATTATACTGCAATTTGGTCCAAACACTAAGTAAAAAATACTAATAAATATGGAATAGCTTTGAGATGTACAGAATGGGTTAACTCATGTCACTATTGCTCTGTAACCTGCATTGAAGTGGTCTAGCTGCAATAAACCCATATACCTAGTGCGCCATTTTGACACCATTACTAAGCCAGATATTGGGATGTAATGCTGCAATTTGGGCCAAAGATTAAGTGGGTGGCACTAATAAATATGCAACAGCTTTGGGACTTACATCTAGGTTTAAAACTCAGGTAGCACGCTTCCACGACTGGAAATGAGCTATACTGGTTGCAGTAACTCATATATACAGGGGTTCATGTTTCCACCATAACTAAGCCAAATATTGAGATATTATACTGCAATTTGGTCCAAACACTAAGTAAAAAATACTAATAAATATGGAATAGCTTTGAGATGTACAGAATGGGTTAACTCATGTCACTATTGCTCTGTAACCTGCATTGAAGTGGTCTAGCTGCAATAAACCCATATACCTAGTGCGCCATTTTGACACCATTACTAAGCCAGATATTGGGATGTAATGCTGCAATTTGGGCCAAAGATTAAGTGGGTGGCACTAATAAATATGCAACAGCTTTGGGACTTACATCTAGGTTTAAAACTCAGGTAGCACGCTTCCACGACTGGAAATGAGCTATACTGGTTGCAGTAACTCATATATACAGGGGTTCATGTTTCCACCATAACTAAGCCAAATATTGAGATATTATACTGCAATTTGGTCCAAACACTAAGTAAAAAATACTAATAAATATGGAATAGCTTTGAGATGTACAGAATGGGTTAACTCATGTCACTATTGCTCTGTAACCTGCATTGAAGTGGTCTAGCTGCAATAAACCCATATACCTAGTGCGCCATTTTGACACCATTACTAAGCCAGATATTGGGATGTAATGCTGCAATTTGGGCCAAAGATTAAGTGGGTGGCACTAATAAATATGCAACAGCTTTGGGACTTACATCTAGGTTTAAAACTCAGGTAGCACGCTTCCACGACTGGAAATGAGCTATACTGGTTGCAGTAACTCATATATACAGGGGTTCATGTTTCCACCATAACTAAGCCAAATACTGAGATATTATACTGCAATTTGGTCCAAACACTAAGTAAAAAATACTAATAAATATGGAATAGCTTTGAGATGTACAGAATGGGTTAACTCATGTCACTATTGCTCTGTAACCTGCATTGAAGTGGTCTAGCTGCAATAAACCCATATACCTAGTGCGCCATTTTGACACCATTACTAAGCCAGATATTGGGATGTAATGCTGCAATTTGGGCCAAAGATTAAGTGGGTGGCACTAATAAATATGCAACAGCTTTGGGACTTACATCTAGGTTTAAAACTCAGGTAGCACGCTTCCACGACTGGAAATGAGCTATACTGGTTGCAGTAACTCATATATACAGGGGTTCATGTTTCCACCATAACTAAGCCAAATATTGAGATATTATACTGCAATTTGGTCCAAACACTAAGTAAAAAATACTAATAAATATGGAATAGCTTTGAGATGTACAGAATGGGTTAACTCATGTCACTATTGCTCTGTAACCTGCATTGAAGTGGTCTAGCTGCAATAAACCCATATACCTAGTGCACCATTTTGACACCATTACTAAGCCAGATATTGGGATGTAATGCTGCAATTTGGGCCAAAGATTAAGTGGGTGGCACTAATAAATATGCAACAGCTTTGGGACTTACATCTAGGTTTAAAACTCAGGTAGCACGCTTCCACGACTGGAAATGAGCTATACTGGTTGCAGTAACTCATATATACAGGGGTTCATGTTTCCACCATAACTAAGCCAAATACTGAGATATTATACTGCAATTTGGTCCAAACACTAAGTAAAAAATACTAATAAATATGGAATAGCTTTGAGATGTACAGAATGGGTTAACTCATGTCACTATTGCTCTGTAACCTGCATTGAAGTGGTCTAGCTGCAATAAACCCATATACCTAGTGCGCCATTTTGACACCATTACTAAGCCAGATATTGGGATGTAATGCTGCAATTTGGGCCAAAGATTAAGTGGGTGGCACTAATAAATATGCAACAGCTTTGGGACTTACATCTAGGTTTAAAACTCAGGTAGCACGCTTCCACGACTGGAAATGAGCTATACTGGTTGCAGTAACTCATATATACAGGGGTTCATGTTTCCACCATAACTAAGCCAAATATTGAGATATTATACTGCAATTTGGTCCAAACACTAAGTAAAAAATACTAATAAATATGGAATAGCTTTGAGATGTACAGAATGGGTTAACTCATGTCACTATTGCTCTGTAACCTGCATTGAAGTGGTCTAGCTGCAATAAACCCATATACCTAGTGCACCATTTTGACACCATTACTAAGCCAGATATTGGGATGTAATGCTGCAATTTGGGCCAAAGATTAAGTGGGTGGCACTAATAAATATGCAACAGCTTTGGGACTTACATCTAGGTTTAAAACTCAGGTAGCACGCTTCCACGACTGGAAATGAGCTATACTGGTTGCAGTAACTCATATATACAGGGGTTCATGTTTCCACCATAACTAAGCCAAATACTGAGATATTATACTGCAATTTGGTCCAAACACTAAGTAAAAAATACTAATAAATATGGAATAGCTTTGAGATGTACAGAATGGGTTAACTCATGTCACTATTGCTCTGTAACCTGCATTGAAGTGGTCTAGCTGCAATAAACCCATATACCTAGTGCACCATTTTGACACCATTACTAAGCCAGATATTGGGATGTAATGCTGCAATTTGGGCCAAAGATTAAGTGGGTGGCACTAATAAATATGCAACAGCTTTGGGACTTACATCTAGGTTTAAAACTCAGGTAGCACGCTTCCACGACTGGAAATGAGCTATACTGGTTGCAGTAACTCATATATACAGGGGTTCATGTTTCCACCATAACTAAGCCAAATACTGAGATATTATACTGCAATTTGGTCCAAACACTAAGTAAAAAATACTAATAAATATGGAATAGCTTTGAGATGTACAGAATGGGTTAACTCATGTCACTATTGCTCTGTAACCTGCATTGAAGTGGTCTAGCTGCAATAAACCCATATACCTAGTGCGCCATTTTGACACCATTACTAAGCCAGATATTGGGATGTAATGCTGCAATTTGGGCCAAAGATTAAGTGGGTGGCACTAATAAATATGCAACAGCTTTGGGACTTACATCTAGGTTTAAAACTCAGGTAGCACGCTTCCACGACTGGAAATGAGCTATACTGGTTGCAGTAACTCATATATACAGGGGTTCATGTTTCCACCATAACTAAGCCAAATACTGAGATATTATACTGCAATTTGGTCCAAACACTAAGTAAAAAATACTAATAAATATGGAATAGCTTTGAGATGTACAGAATGGGTTAACTCATGTCACTATTGCTCTGTAACCTGCATTGAAGTGGTCTAGCTGCAATAAACCCATATACCTAGTGCACCATTTTGACACCATTACTAAGCCAGATATTGGGATGTAATGCTGCAATTTGGGCCAAAGATTAAGTGGGTGGCACTAATAAATATGCAACAGCTTTGGGACTTACATCTAGGTTTAAAACTCAGGTAGCACGCTTCCACGACTGGAAATGAGCTATACTGGTTGCAGTAACTCATATATACAGGGGTTCATGTTTCCACCATAACTAAGCCAAATACTGAGATATTATACTGCAATTTGGTCCAAACACTAAGTAAAAAATACTAATAAATATGGAATAGCTTTGAGATGTACAGAATGGGTTAACTCATGTCACTATTGCTCTGTAACCTGCATTGAAGTGGTCTAGCTGCAATAAACCCATATACCTAGTGCGCCATTTTGACACCATTACTAAGCCAGATATTGGGATGTAATGCTGCAATTTGGGCCAAAGATTAAGTGGGTGGCACTAATAAATATGCAACAGCTTTGGGACTTACATCTAGGTTTAAAACTCAGGTAGCACGCTTCCACGACTGGAAATGAGCTATACTGGTTGCAGTAACTCATATATACAGGGGTTCATGTTTCCACCATAACTAAGCCAAATATTGAGATATTATACTGCAATTTGGTCCAAACACTAAGTAAAAAATACTAATAAATATGGAATAGCTTTGAGATGTACAGAATGGGTTAACTCATGTCACTATTGCTCTGTAACCTGCATTGAAGTGGTCTAGCTGCAATAAACCCATATACCTAGTGCGCCATTTTGACACCATTACTAAGCCAGATATTGGGATGTATTGCTGCAATTTGGGCCAAAGATTAAGTGGGTGGCACTAATAAATATGCAACAGCTTTGGGACTTACATCTAGGTTTAAAACTCAGGTAGCACGCTTCCACGACTGGAAATGAGCTATACTGGTTGCAGTAACTCATATATACAGGGGTTCATGTTTCCACCATAACTAAGCCAAATATTGAGATATTATACTGCAATTTGGTCCAAACACTAAGTAAAAAATACTAATAAATATGGAATAGCTTTGAGATGTACAGAATGGGTTAACTCATGTCACTATTGCTCTGTAACCTGCATTGAAGTGGTCTAGCTGCAATAAACCCATATACCTAGTGCGCCATTTTGACACCATTACTAAGCCAGATATTGGGATGTAATGCTGCAATTTGGGCCAAAGATTAAGTGGGTGGCACTAATAAATATGCAACAGCTTTGGGACTTACATCTAGGTTTAAAACTCAGGTAGCACGCTTCCACGACTGGAAATGAGCTATACTGGTTGCAGTAACTCATATATACAGGGGTTCATGTTTCCACCATAACTAAGCCAAATATTGAGATATTATACTGCAATTTGGTCCAAACACTAAGTAAAAAATACTAATAAATATGGAATAGCTTTGAGATGTACAGAATGGGTTAACTCATGTCACTATTGCTCTGTAACCTGCATTGAAGTGGTCTAGCTGCAATAAACCCATATACCTAGTGCGCCATTTTGACACCATTACTAAGCCAGATATTGGGATGTAATGCTGCAATTTGGGCCAAAGATTAAGTGGGTGGCACTAATAAATATGCAACAGCTTTGGGACTTACATCTAGGTTTAAAACTCAGGTAGCACGCTTCCACGACTGGAAATGAGCTATACTGGTTGCAGTAACTCATATATACAGGGGTTCATGTTTCCACCATAACTAAGCCAAATATTGAGATATTATACTGCAATTTGGTCCAAACACTAAGTAAAAAATACTAATAAATATGGAATAGCTTTGAGATGTACAGAATGGGTTAACTTATGTCACTATTGCTCTGTAACCTGCATTGAAGTGGTCTAGCTGCAATAAACCCATATACCTAGTGCGCCATTTTGACACCATTACTAAGCCAGATATTGGGATGTAATGCTGCAATTTGGGCCAAAGATTAAGTGGGTGGCACTAATAAATATGCAACAGCTTTGGGACTTACATCTAGGTTTAAAACTCAGGTAGCACGCTTCCACGACTGGAAATGAGCTATACTGGTTGCAGTAACTCATATATACAGGGGTTCATGTTTCCACCATAACTAAGCCAAATATTGAGATATTATACTGCAATTTGGTCCAAACACTAAGTAAAAAATACTAATAAATATGGAATAGCTTTGAGATGTACAGAATGGGTTAACTCATGTCACTATTGCTCTGTAACCTGCATTGAAGTGGTCTAGCTGCAATAAACCCATATACCTAGTGCGCCATTTTGACACCATTACTAAGCCAGATATTGGGATGTAATGCTGCAATTTGGGCCAAAGATTAAGTGGGTGGCACTAATAAATATGCAACAGCTTTGGGACTTACATCTAGGTTTAAAACTCAGGTAGCACGCTTCCACGACTGGAAATGAGCTATACTGGTTGCAGTAACTCATATATACAGGGGTTCATGTTTCCACCATAACTAAGCCAAATACTGAGATATTATACTGCAATTTGGTCCAAACACTAAGTAAAAAATACTAATAAATATGGAATAGCTTTGAGATGTACAGAATGGGTTAACTCATGTCACTATTGCTCTGTAACCTGCATTGAAGTGGTCTAGCTGCAATAAACCCATATACCTAGTGCGCCATTTTGACACCATTACTAAGCCAGATATTGGGATGTAATGCTGCAATTTGGGCCAAAGATTAAGTGGGTGGCACTAATAAATATGCAACAGCTTTGGGACTTACATCTAGGTTTAAAACTCAGGTAGCACGCTTCCACGACTGGAAATGAGCTATACTGGTTGCAGTAACTCATATATACAGGGGTTCATGTTTCCACCATAACTAAGCCAAATACTGAGATATTATACTGCAATTTGGTCCAAACACTAAGTAAAAAATACTAATAAATATGGAATAGCTTTGAGATGTACAGAATGGGTTAACTCATGTCACTATTGCTCTGTAACCTGCATTGAAGTGGTCTAGCTGCAATAAACCCATATACCTAGTGCGCCATTTTGACACCATTACTAAGCCAGATATTGGGATGTAATGCTGCAATTTGGGCCAAAGATTAAGTGGGTGGCACTAATAAATATGCAACAGCTTTGGGACTTACATCTAGGTTTAAAACTCAGGTAGCACGCTTCCACGACTGGAAATGAGCTATACTGGTTGCAGTAACTCATATATACAGGGGTTCATGTTTCCACCATAACTAAGCCAAATATTGAGATATTATACTGCAATTTGGTCCAAACACTAAGTAAAAAATACTAATAAATATGGAATAGCTTTGAGATGTACAGAATGGGTTAACTCATGTCACTATTGCTCTGTAACCTGCATTGAAGTGGTCTAGCTGCAATAAACCCATATACCTAGTGCGCCATTTTGACACCATTACTAAGCCAGATATTGGGATGTAATGCTGCAATTTGGGCCAAAGATTAAGTGGGTGGCACTAATAAATATGCAACAGCTTTGGGACTTACATCTAGGTTTAAAACTCAGGTAGCACGCTTCCACGACTGGAAATGAGCTATACTGGTTGCAGTAACTCATATATACAGGGGTTCATGTTTCCACCATAACTAAGCCAAATATTGAGATATTATACTGCAATTTGGTCCAAACACTAAGTAAAAAATACTAATAAATATGGAATAGCTTTGAGATGTACAGAATGGGTTAACTCATGTCACTATTGCTCTGTAACCTGCATTGAAGTGGTCTAGCTGCAATAAACCCATATACCTAGTGCGCCATTTTGACACCATTACTAAGCCAGATATTGGGATGTAATGCTGCAATTTGGGCCAAAGATTAAGTGGGTGGCACTAATAAATATGCAACAGCTTTGGGACTTACATCTAGGTTTAAAACTCAGGTAGCACGCTTCCACGACTGGAAATGAGCTATACTGGTTGCAGTAACTCATATATACAGGGGTTCATGTTTCCACCATAACTAAGCCAAATACTGAGATATTATACTGCAATTTGGTCCAAACACTAAGTAAAAAATACTAATAAATATGGAATAGCTTTGAGATGTACAGAATGGGTTAACTCATGTCACTATTGCTCTGTAACCTGCATTGAAGTGGTCTAGCTGCAATAAACCCATATACCTAGTGCGCCATTTTGACACCATTACTAAGCCAGATATTGGGATGTAATGCTGCAATTTGGGCCAAAGATTAAGTGGGTGGCACTAATAAATATGCAACAGCTTTGGGACTTACATCTAGGTTTAAAACTCAGGTAGCACGCTTCCACGACTGGAAATGAGCTATACTGGTTGCAGTAACTCATATATACAGGGGTTCATGTTTCCACCATAACTAAGCCAAATATTGAGATATTATACTGCAATTTGGTCCAAACACTAAGTAAAAAATACTAATAAATATGGAATAGCTTTGAGATGTACAGAATGGGTTAACTCATGTCACTATTGCTCTGTAACCTGCATTGAAGTGGTCTAGCTGCAATAAACCCATATACCTAGTGCGCCATTTTGACACCATTACTAAGCCAGATATTGGGATGTAATGCTGCAATTTGGGCCAAAGATTAAGTGGGTGGCACTAATAAATATGCAACAGCTTTGGGACTTACATCTAGGTTTAAAACTCAGGTAGCACGCTTCCACGACTGGAAATGAGCTATACTGGTTGCAGTAACTCATATATACAGGGGTTCATGTTTCCACCATAACTAAGCCAAATACTGAGATATTATACTGCAATTTGGTCCAAACACTAAGTAAAAAATACTAATAAATATGGAATAGCTTTGAGATGTACAGAATGGGTTAACTCATGTCACTATTGCTCTGTAACCTGCATTGAAGTGGTCTAGCTGCAATAAACCCATATACCTAGTGCGCCATTTTGACACCATTACTAAGCCAGATATTGGGATGTAATGCTGCAATTTGGGCCAAAGATTAAGTGGGTGGCACTAATAAATATGCAACAGCTTTGGGACTTACATCTAGGTTTAAAACTCAGGTAGCACGCTTCCACGACTGGAAATGAGCTATACTGGTTGCAGTAACTCATATATACAGGGGTTCATGTTTCCACCATAACTAAGCCAAATATTGAGATATTATACTGCAATTTGGTCCAAACACTAAGTAAAAAATACTAATAAATATGGAATAGCTTTGAGATGTACAGAATGGGTTAACTCATGTCACTATTGCTCTGTAACCTGCATTGAAGTGGTCTAGCTGCAATAAACCCATATACCTAGTGCGCCATTTTGACACCATTACTAAGCCAGATATTGGGATGTAATGCTGCAATTTGGGCCAAAGATTAAGTGGGTGGCACTAATAAATATGCAACAGCTTTGGGACTTACATCTAGGTTTAAAACTCAGGTAGCACGCTTCCACGACTGGAAATGAGCTATACTGGTTGCAGTAACTCATATATACAGGGGTTCATGTTTCCACCATAACTAAGCCAAATACTGAGATATTATACTGCAATTTGGTCCAAACACTAAGTAAAAAATACTAATAAATATGGAATAGCTTTGAGATGTACAGAATGGGTTAACTCATGTCACTATTGCTCTGTAACCTGCATTGAAGTGGTCTAGCTGCAATAAACCCATATACCTAGTGCGCCATTTTGACACCATTACTAAGCCAGATATTGCGATGTAATGCTGCAATTTGGGCCAAAGATTAAGTGGGTGGCACTAATAAATATGCAACAGCTTTGGGACTTACATCTAGGTTTAAAACTCAGGTAGCACGCTTCCACGACTGGAAATGAGCTATACTGGTTGCAGTAACTCATATATACAGGGGTTCATGTTTCCACCATAACTAAGCCAAATATTGAGATATTATACTGCAATTTGGTCCAAACACTAAGTAAAAAATACTAATAAATATGGAATAGCTTTGAGATGTACAGAATGGGTTAACTCATGTCACTATTGCTCTGTAACCTGCATTGAAGTGGTCTAGCTGCAATAAACCCATATACCTAGTGCGCCATTTTGACACCATTACTAAGCCAGATATTGGGATGTAATGCTGCAATTTGGGCCAAAGATTAAGTGGGTGGCACTAATAAATATGCAACAGCTTTGGGACTTACATCTAGGTTTAAAACTCAGGTAGCACGCTTCCACGACTGGAAATGAGCTATACTGGTTGCAGTAACTCATATATACAGGGGTTCATGTTTCCACCATAACTAAGCCAAATATTGAGATATTATACTGCAATTTGGTCCAAACACTAAGTAAAAAATACTAATAAATATGGAATAGCTTTGAGATGTACAGAATGGGTTAACTCATGTCACTATTGCTCTGTAACCTGCATTGAAGTGGTCTAGCTGCAATAAACCCATATACCTAGTGCGCCATTTTGACACCATTACTAAGCCAGATATTGGGATGTAATGCTGCAATTTGGGCCAAAGATTAAGTGGGTGGCACTAATAAATATGCAACAGCTTTGGGACTTACATCTAGGTTTAAAACTCAGGTAGCACGCTTCCACGACTGGAAATGAGCTATACTGGTTGCAGTAACTCATATATACAGGGGTTCATGTTTCCACCATAACTAAGCCAAATATTGAGATATTATACTGCAATTTGGTCCAAACACTAAGTAAAAAATACTAATAAATATGGAATAGCTTTGAGATGTACAGAATGGGTTAACTCATGTCACTATTGCTCTGTAACCTGCATTGAAGTGGTCTAGCTGCAATAAACCCATATACCTAGTGCGCCATTTTGACACCATTACTAAGCCAGATATTGGGATGTAATGCTGCAATTTGGGCCAAAGATTAAGTGGGTGGCACTAATAAATATGCAACAGCTTTGGGACTTACATCTAGGTTTAAAACTCAGGTAGCACGCTTCCACGACTGGAAATGAGCTATACTGGTTGCAGTAACTCATATATACAGGGGTTCATGTTTCCACCATAACTAAGCCAAATACTGAGATATTATACTGCAATTTGGTCCAAACACTAAGTAAAAAATACTAATAAATATGGAATAGCTTTGAGATGTACAGAATGGGTTAACTCATGTCACTATTGCTCTGTAACCTGCATTGAAGTGGTCTAGCTGCAATAAACCCATATACCTAGTGCGCCATTTTGACACCATTACTAAGCCAGATATTGGGATGTAATGCTGCAATTTGGGCCAAAGATTAAGTGGGTGGCACTAATAAATATGCAACAGCTTTGGGACTTACATCTAGGTTTAAAACTCAGGTAGCACGCTTCCACGACTGGAAATGAGCTATACTGGTTGCAGTAACTCATATATACAGGGGTTCATGTTTCCACCATAACTAAGCCAAATATTGAGATATTATACTGCAATTTGGTCCAAACACTAAGTAAAAAATACTAATAAATATGGAATAGCTTTGAGATGTACAGAATGGGTTAACTCATGTCACTATTGCTCTGTAACCTGCATTGAAGTGGTCTAGCTGCAATAAACCCATATACCTAGTGCACCATTTTGACACCATTACTAAGCCAGATATTGGGATGTAATGCTGCAATTTGGGCCAAAGATTAAGTGGGTGGCACTAATAAATATGCAACAGCTTTGGGACTTACATCTAGGTTTAAAACTCAGGTAGCACGCTTCCACGACTGGAAATGAGCTATACTGGTTGCAGTAACTCATATATACAGGGGTTCATGTTTCCACCATAACTAAGCCAAATACTGAGATATTATACTGCAATTTGGTCCAAACACTAAGTAAAAAATACTAATAAATATGGAATAGCTTTGAGATGTACAGAATGGGTTAACTCATGTCACTATTGCTCTGTAACCTGCATTGAAGTGGTCTAGCTGCAATAAACCCATATACCTAGTGCGCCATTTTGACACCATTACTAAGCCAGATATTGGGATGTAATGCTGCAATTTGGGCCAAAGATTAAGTGGGTGGCACTAATAAATATGCAACAGCTTTGGGACTTACATCTAGGTTTAAAACTCAGGTAGCACGCTTCCACGACTGGAAATGAGCTATACTGGTTGCAGTAACTCATATATACAGGGGTTCATGTTTCCACCATAACTAAGCCAAATATTGAGATATTATACTGCAATTTGGTCCAAACACTAAGTAAAAAATACTAATAAATATGGAATAGCTTTGAGATGTACAGAATGGGTTAACTCATGTCACTATTGCTCTGTAACCTGCATTGAAGTGGTCTAGCTGCAATAAACCCATATACCTAGTGCGCCATTTTGACACCATTACTAAGCCAGATATTGGGATGTATTGCTGCAATTTGGGCCAAAGATTAAGTGGGTGGCACTAATAAATATGCAACAGCTTTGGGACTTACATCTAGGTTTAAAACTCAGGTAGCACGCTTCCACGACTGGAAATGAGCTATACTGGTTGCAGTAACTCATATATACAGGGGTTCATGTTTCCACCATAACTAAGCCAAATATTGAGATATTATACTGCAATTTGGTCCAAACACTAAGTAAAAAATACTAATAAATATGGAATAGCTTTGAGATGTACAGAATGGGTTAACTCATGTCACTATTGCTCTGTAACCTGCATTGAAGTGGTCTAGCTGCAATAAACCCATATACCTAGTGCGCCATTTTGACACCATTACTAAGCCAGATATTGGGATGTAATGCTGCAATTTGGGCCAAAGATTAAGTGGGTGGCACTAATAAATATGCAACAGCTTTGGGACTTACATCTAGGTTTAAAACTCAGGTAGCACGCTTCCACGACTGGAAATGAGCTATACTGGTTGCAGTAACTCATATATACAGGGGTTCATGTTTCCACCATAACTAAGCCAAATATTGAGATATTATACTGCAATTTGGTCCAAACACTAAGTAAAAAATACTAATAAATATGGAATAGCTTTGAGATGTACAGAATGGGTTAACTCATGTCACTATTGCTCTGTAACCTGCATTGAAGTGGTCTAGCTGCAATAAACCCATATACCTAGTGCGCCATTTTGACACCATTACTAAGCCAGATATTGGGATGTAATGCTGCAATTTGGGCCAAAGATTAAGTGGGTGGCACTAATAAATATGCAACAGCTTTGGGACTTACATCTAGGTTTAAAACTCAGGTAGCACGCTTCCACGACTGGAAATGAGCTATACTGGTTGCAGTAACTCATATATACAGGGGTTCATGTTTCCACCATAACTAAGCCAAATATTGAGATATTATACTGCAATTTGGTCCAAACACTAAGTAAAAAATACTAATAAATATGGAATAGCTTTGAGATGTACAGAATGGGTTAACTCATGTCACTATTGCTCTGTAACCTGCATTGAAGTGGTCTAGCTGCAATAAACCCATATACCTAGTGCACCATTTTGACACCATTACTAAGCCAGATATTGGGATGTAATGCTGCAATTTGGGCCAAAGATTAAGTGGGTGGCACTAATAAATATGCAACAGCTTTGGGACTTACATCTAGGTTTAAAACTCAGGTAGCACGCTTCCACAACTGGAAATGAGCTATACTGGTTGCAGTAACTCATATATACAGGGGTTCATGTTTCCACCATAACTAAGCCAAATACTGAGATATTATACTGCAATTTGGTCCAAACACTAAGTAAAAAATACTAATAAATATGGAATAGCTTTGAGATGTACAGAATGGGTTAACTCATGTCACTATTGCTCTGTAACCTGCATTGAAGTGGTCTAGCTGCAATAAACCCATATACCTAGTGCGCCATTTTGACACCATTACTAAGCCAGATATTGGGATGTAATGCTGCAATTTGGGCCAAAGATTAAGTGGGTGGCACTAATAAATATGCAACAGCTTTGGGACTTACATCTAGGTTTAAAACTCAGGTAGCACGCTTCCACGACTGGAAATGAGCTATACTGGTTGCAGTAACTCATATATACAGGGGTTCATGTTTCCACCATAACTAAGCCAAATATTGAGATATTATACTGCAATTTGGTCCAAACACTAAGTAAAAAATACTAATAAATATGGAATAGCTTTGAGATGTACAGAATGGGTTAACTCATGTCACTATTGCTCTGTAACCTGCATTGAAGTGGTCTAGCTGCAATAAACCCATATACCTAGTGCGCCATTTTGACACCATTACTAAGCCAGATATTGGGATGTAATGCTGCAATTTGGGCCAAAGATTAAGTGGGTGGCACTAATAAATATGCAACAGCTTTGGGACTTACATCTAGGTTTAAAACTCAGGTAGCACGCTTCCACGACTGGAAATGAGCTATACTGGTTGCAGTAACTCATATATACAGGGGTTCATGTTTCCACCATAACTAAGCCAAATACTGAGATATTATACTGCAATTTGGTCCAAACACTAAGTAAAAAATACTAATAAATATGGAATAGCTTTGAGATGTACAGAATGGGTTAACTCATGTCACTATTGCTCTGTAACCTGCATTGAAGTGGTCTAGCTGCAATAAACCCATATACCTAGTGCGCCATTTTGACACCATTACTAAGCCAGATATTGGGATGTAATGCTGCAATTTGGGCCAAAGATTAAGTGGGTGGCACTAATAAATATGCAACAGCTTTGGGACTTACATCTAGGTTTAAAACTCAGGTAGCACGCTTCCACGACTGGAAATGAGCTATACTGGTTGCAGTAACTCATATATACAGGGGTTCATGTTTCCACCATAACTAAGCCAAATATTGAGATATTATACTGCAATTTGGTCCAAACACTAAGTAAAAAATACTAATAAATATGGAATAGCTTTGAGATGTACAGAATGGGTTAACTCATGTCACTATTGCTCTGTAACCTGCATTGAAGTGGTCTAGCTGCAATAAACCCATATACCTAGTGCGCCATTTTGACACCATTACTAAGCCAGATATTGGGATGTAATGCTGCAATTTGGGCCAAAGATTAAGTGGGTGGCACTAATAAATATGCAACAGCTTTGGGACTTACATCTAGGTTTAAAACTCAGGTAGCACGCTTCCACGACTGGAAATGAGCTATACTGGTTGCAGTAACTCATATATACAGGGGTTCATGTTTCCACCATAACTAAGCCAAATACTGAGATATTATACTGCAATTTGGTCCAAACACTAAGTAAAAAATACTAATAAATATGGAATAGCTTTGAGATGTACAGAATGGGTTAACTCATGTCACTATTGCTCTGTAACCTGCATTGAAGTGGTCTAGCTGCAATAAACCCATATACCTAGTGCGCCATTTTGACACCATTACTAAGCCAGATATTGGGATGTAATGCTGCAATTTGGGCCAAAGATTAAGTGGGTGGCACTAATAAATATGCAACAGCTTTGGGACTTACATCTAGGTTTAAAACTCAGGTAGCACGCTTCCACGACTGGAAATGAGCTATACTGGTTGCAGTAACTCATATATACAGGGGTTCATGTTTCCACCATAACTAAGCCAAATATTGAGATATTATACTGCAATTTGGTCCAAACACTAAGTAAAAAATACTAATAAATATGGAATAGCTTTGAGATGTACAGAATGGGTTAACTCATGTCACTATTGCTCTGTAACCTGCATTGAAGTGGTCTAGCTGCAATAAACCCATATACCTAGTGCGCCATTTTGACACCATTACTAAGCCAGATATTGGGATGTAATGCTGCAATTTGGGCCAAAGATTAAGTGGGTGGCACTAATAAATATGCAACAGCTTTGGGACTTACATCTAGGTTTAAAACTCAGGTAGCACGCTTCCACGACTGGAAATGAGCTATACTGGTTGCAGTAACTCATATATACAGGGGTTCATGTTTCCACCATAACTAAGCCAAATACTGAGATATTATACTGCAATTTGGTCCAAACACTAAGTAAAAAATACTAATAAATATGGAATAGCTTTGAGATGTACAGAATGGGTTAACTCATGTCACTATTGCTCTGTAACCTGCATTGAAGTGGTCTAGCTGCAATAAACCCATATACCTAGTGCGCCATTTTGACACCATTACTAAGCCAGATATTGGGATGTAATGCTGCAATTTGGGCCAAAGATTAAGTGGGTGGCACTAATAAATATGCAACAGCTTTGGGACTTACATCTAGGTTTAAAACTCAGGTAGCACGCTTCCACGACTGGAAATGAGCTATACTGGTTGCAGTAACTCATATATACAGGGGTTCATGTTTCCACCATAACTAAGCCAAATATTGAGATATTATACTGCAATTTGGTCCAAACACTAAGTAAAAAATACTAATAAATATGGAATAGCTTTGAGATGTACAGAATGGGTTAACTCATGTCACTATTGCTCTGTAACCTGCATTGAAGTGGTCTAGCTGCAATAAACCCATATACCTAGTGCGCCATTTTGACACCATTACTAAGCCAGATATTGGGATGTAATGCTGCAATTTGGGCCAAAGATTAAGTGGGTGGCACTAATAAATATGCAACAGCTTTGGGACTTACATCTAGGTTTAAAACTCAGGTAGCACGCTTCCACGACTGGAAATGAGCTATACTGGTTGCAGTAACTCATATATACAGGGGTTCATGTTTCCACCATAACTAAGCCAAATACTGAGATATTATACTGCAATTTGGTCCAAACACTAAGTAAAAAATACTAATAAATATGGAATAGCTTTGAGATGTACAGAATGGGTTAACTCATGTCACTATTGCTCTGTAACCTGCATTGAAGTGGTCTAGCTGCAATAAACCCATATACCTAGTGCGCCATTTTGACACCATTACTAAGCCAGATATTGGGATGTAATGCTGCAATTTGGGCCAAAGATTAAGTGGGTGGCACTAATAAATATGCAACAGCTTTGGGACTTACATCTAGGTTTAAAACTCAGGTAGCACGCTTCCACGACTGGAAATGAGCTATACTGGTTGCAGTAACTCATATATACAGGGGTTCATGTTTCCACCATAACTAAGCCAAATATTGAGATATTATACTGCAATTTGGTCCAAACACTAAGTAAAAAATACTAATAAATATGGAATAGCTTTGAGATGTACAGAATGGGTTAACTCATGTCACTATTGCTCTGTAACCTGCATTGAAGTGGTCTAGCTGCAATAAACCCATATACCTAGTGCGCCATTTTGACACCATTACTAAGCCAGATATTGGGATGTAATGCTGCAATTTGGGCCAAAGATTAAGTGGGTGGCACTAATAAATATGCAACAGCTTTGGGACTTACATCTAGGTTTAAAACTCAGGTAGCACGCTTCCACCACTGGAAATGAGCTATACTGGTTGCAGTAACTCATATATACAGGGGTTCATGTTTCCACCATAACTAAGCCAAATACTGAGATATTATACTGCAATTTGGTCCAAACACTAAGTAAAAAATACTAATAAATATGGAATAGCTTTGAGATGTACAGAATGGGTTAACTCATGTCACTATTGCTCTGTAACCTGCATTGAAGTGGTCTAGCTGCAATAAACCCATATACCTAGTGCGCCATTTTGACACCATTACTAAGCCAGATATTGGGATGTAATGCTGCAATTTGGGCCAAAGATTAAGTGGGTGGCACTAATAAATATGCAACAGCTTTGGGACTTACATCTAGGTTTAAAACTCAGGTAGCACGCTTCCACGACTGGAAATGAGCTATACTGGTTGCAGTAACTCATATATACAGGGGTTCATGTTTCCACCATAACTAAGCCAAATATTGAGATATTATACTGCAATTTGGTCCAAACACTAAGTAAAAAATACTAATAAATATGGAATAGCTTTGAGATGTACAGAATGGGTTAACTCATGTCACTATTGCTCTGTAACCTGCATTGAAGTGGTCTAGCTGCAATAAACCCATATACCTAGTGCGCCATTTTGACACCATTACTAAGCCAGATATTGGGATGTAATGCTGCAATTTGGGCCAAAGATTAAGTGGGTGGCACTAATAAATATGCAACAGCTTTGGGACTTACATCTAGGTTTAAAACTCAGGTAGCACGCTTCCACGACTGGAAATGAGCTATACTGGTTGCAGTAACTCATATATACAGGGGTTCATGTTTCCACCATAACTAAGCCAAATACTGAGATATTATACTGCAATTTGGTCCAAACACTAAGTAAAAAATACTAATAAATATGGAATAGCTTTGAGATGTACAGAATGGGTTAACTCATGTCACTATTGCTCTGTAACCTGCATTGAAGTGGTCTAGCTGCAATAAACCCATATACCTAGTGCGCCATTTTGACACCATTACTAAGCCAGATATTGGGATGTAATGCTGCAATTTGGGCCAAAGATTAAGTGGGTGGCACTAATAAATATGCAACAGCTTTGGGACTTACATCTAGGTTTAAAACTCAGGTAGCACGCTTCCACGACTGGAAATGAGCTATACTGGTTGCAGTAACTCATATATACAGGGGTTCATGTTTCCACCATAACTAAGCCAAATATTGAGATATTATACTGCAATTTGGTCCAAACACTAAGTAAAAAATACTAATAAATATGGAATAGCTTTGAGATGTACAGAATGGGTTAACTCATGTCACTATTGCTCTGTAACCTGCATTGAAGTGGTCTAGCTGCAATAAACCCATATACCTAGTGCGCCATTTTGACACCATTACTAAGCCAGATATTGGGATGTAATGCTGCAATTTGGGCCAAAGATTAAGTGGGTGGCACTAATAAATATGCAACAGCTTTGGGACTTACATCTAGGTTTAAAACTCAGGTAGCACGCTTCCACGACTGGAAATGAGCTATACTGGTTGCAGTAACTCATATATACAGGGGTTCATGTTTCCACCATAACTAAGCCAAATATTGAGATATTATACTGCAATTTGGTCCAAACACTAAGTAAAAAATACTAATAAATATGGAATAGCTTTGAGATGTACAGAATGGGTTAACTCATGTCACTATTGCTCTGTAACCTGCATTGAAGTGGTCTAGCTGCAATAAACCCATATACCTAGTGCGCCATTTTGACACCATTACTAAGCCAGATATTGGGATGTAATGCTGCAATTTGGGCCAAAGATTAAGTGGGTGGCACTAATAAATATGCAACAGCTTTGGGACTTACATCTAGGTTTAAAACTCAGGTAGCACGCTTCCACGACTGGAAATGAGCTATACTGGTTGCAGTAACTCATATATACAGGGGTTCATGTTTCCACCATAACTAAGCCAAATATTGAGATATTATACTGCAATTTGGTCCAAACACTAAGTAAAAAATACTAATAAATATGGAATAGCTTTGAGATGTACAGAATGGGTTAACTCATGTCACTATTGCTCTGTAACCTGCATTGAAGTGGTCTAGCTGCAATAAACCCATATACCTAGTGCGCCATTTTGACACCATTACTAAGCCAGATATTGGGATGTAATGCTGCAATTTGGGCCAAAGATTAAGTGGGTGGCACTAATAAATATGCAACAGCTTTGGGACTTACATCTAGGTTTAAAACTTAGGTAGCACGCTTCCACGACTGGAAATGAGCTATACTGGTTGCAGTAACTCATATATACAGGGGTTCATGTTTCCACCATAACTAAGCCAAATATTGAGATATTATACTGCAATTTGGTCCAAACACTAAGTAAAAAATACTAATAAATATGGAATAGCTTTGAGATGTACAGAATGGGTTAACTCATGTCACTATTGCTCTGTAACCTGCATTGAAGTGGTCTAGCTGCAATAAACCCATATACCTAGTGCGCCATTTTGACACCATTACTAAGCCAGATATTGGGATGTAATGCTGCAATTTGGGCCAAAGATTAAGTGGGTGGCACTAATAAATATGCAACAGCTTTGGGACTTACATCTAGGTTTAAAACTCAGGTAGCACGCTTCCACGACTGGAAATGAGCTATACTGGTTGCAGTAACTCATATATACAGGGGTTCATGTTTCCACCATAACTAAGCCAAATATTGAGATATTATACTGCAATTTGGTCCAAACACTAAGTAAAAAATACTAATAAATATGGAATAGCTTTGAGATGTACAGAATGGGTTAACTCATGTCACTATTGCTCTGTAACCTGCATTGAAGTGGTCTAGCTGCAATAAACCCATATACCTAGTGCGCCATTTTGACACCATTACTAAGCCAGATATTGGGATGTAATGCTGCAATTTGGGCCAAAGATTAAGTGGGTGGCACTAATAAATATGCAACAGCTTTGGGACTTACATCTAGGTTTAAAACTCAGGTAGCACGCTTCCACGACTGGAAATGAGCTATACTGGTTGCAGTAACTCATATATACAGGGGTTCATGTTTCCACCATAACTAAGCCAAATATTGAGATATTATACTGCAATTTGGTCCAAACACTAAGTAAAAAATACTAATAAATATGGAATAGCTTTGAGATGTACAGAATGGGTTAACTCATGTCACTATTGCTCTGTAACCTGCATTGAAGTGGTCTAGCTGCAATAAACCCATATACCTAGTGCGCCATTTTGACACCATTACTAAGCCAGATATTGGGATGTAATGCTGCAATTTGGGCCAAAGATTAAGTGGGTGGCACTAATAAATATGCAACAGCTTTGGGACTTACATCTAGGTTTGAAACTCAGGTAGCACGCTTCCACGACTGGAAATGAGCTATACTGGTTGCAGTAACTCATATATACAGGGGTTCATGTTTCCACCATAACTAAGCCAAATATTGAGATATTATACTGCAATTTGGTCCAAACACTAAGTAAAAAATACTAATAAATATGGAATAGCTTTGAGATGTACAGAATGGGTTAACTCATGTCACTATTGCTCTGTAACCTGCATTGAAGTGGTCTAGCTGCAATAAACCCATATACCTAGTGCGCCATTTTGACACCATTACTAAGCCAGATATTGGGATGTAATGCTGCAATTTGGGCCAAAGATTAAGTGGGTGGCACTAATAAATATGCAACAGCTTTGGGACTTACATCTAGGTTTAAAACTCAGGTAGCACGCTTCCACGACTGGAAATGAGCTATACTGGTTGCAGTAACTCATATATACAGGGGTTCATGTTTCCACCATAACTAAGCCAAATATTGAGATATTATACTGCAATTTGGTCCAAACACTAAGTAAAAAATACTAATAAATATGGAATAGCTTTGAGATGTACAGAATGGGTTAACTCATGTCACTATTGCTCTGTAACCTGCATTGAAGTGGTCTAGCTGCAATAAACCCATATACCTAGTGCGCCATTTTGACACCATTACTAAGCCAGATATTGGGATGTAATGCTGCAATTTGGGCCAAAGATTAAGTGGGTGGCACTAATAAATATGCAACAGCTTTGGGACTTACATCTAGGTTTAAAACTCAGGTAGCACGCTTCCACGACTGGAAATGAGCTATACTGGTTGCAGTAACTCATATATACAGGGGTTCATGTTTCCACCATAACTAAGCCAAATACTGAGATATTATACTGCAATTTGGTCCAAACACTAAGTAAAAAATACTAATAAATATGGAATAGCTTTGAGATGTACAGAATGGGTTAACTCATGTCACTATTGCTCTGTAACCTGCATTGAAGTGGTCTAGCTGCAATAAACCCATATACCTAGTGCGCCATTTTGACACCATTACTAAGCCAGATATTGGGATGTAATGCTGCAATTTGGGCCAAAGATTAAGTGGGTGGCACTAATAAATATGCAACAGCTTTGGGACTTACATCTAGGTTTAAAACTCAGGTAGCACGCTTCCACGACTGGAAATGAGCTATACTGGTTGCAGTAACTCATATATACAGGGGTTCATGTTTCCACCATAACTAAGCCAAATATTGAGATATTATACTGCAATTTGGTCCAAACACTAAGTAAAAAATACTAATAAATATGGAATAGCTTTGAGATGTACAGAATGGGTTAACTCATGTCACTATTGCTCTGTAACCTGCATTGAAGTGGTCTAGCTGCAATAAACCCATATACCTAGTGCGCCATTTTGACACCATTACTAAGCCAGATATTGGGATGTAATGCTGCAATTTGGGCCAAAGATTAAGTGGGTGGCACTAATAAATATGCAACAGCTTTGGGACTTACATCTAGGTTTAAAACTCAGGTAGCACGCTTCCACGACTGGAAATGAGCTATACTGGTTGCAGTAACTCATATATACAGGGGTTCATGTTTCCACCATAACTAAGCCAAATATTGAGATATTATACTGCAATTTGGTCCAAACACTAAGTAAAAAATACTAATAAATATGGAATAGCTTTGAGATGTACAGAATGGGTTAACTCATGTCACTATTGCTCTGTAACCTGCATTGAAGTGGTCTAGCTGCAATAAACCCATATACCTAGTGCGCCATTTTGACACCATTACTAAGCCAGATATTGGGATGTAATGCTGCAATTTGGGCCAAAGATTAAGTGGGTGGCACTAATAAATATGCAACAGCTTTGGGACTTACATCTAGGTTTAAAACTCAGGTAGCACGCTTCCACGACTGGAAATGAGCTATACTGGTTGCAGTAACTCATATATACAGGGGTTCATGTTTCCACCATAACTAAGCCAAATATTGAGATATTATACTGCAATTTGGTCCAAACACTAAGTAAAAAATACTAATAAATATGGAATAGCTTTGAGATGTACAGAATGGGTTAACTCATGTCACTATTGCTCTGTAACCTGCATTGAAGTGGTCTAGCTGCAATAAACCCATATACCTAGTGCGCCATTTTGACACCATTACTAAGCCAGATATTGGGATGTAATGCTGCAATTTGGGCCAAAGATTAAGTGGGTGGCACTAATAAATATGCAACAGCTTTGGGACTTACATCTAGGTTTAAAACTCAGGTAGCACGCTTCCACGACTGGAAATGAGCTATACTGGTTGCAGTAACTCATATATACAGGGGTTCATGTTTCCACCATAACTAAGCCAAATATTGAGATATTATACTGCAATTTGGTCCAAACACTAAGTAAAAAATACTAATAAATATGGAATAGCTTTGAGATGTACAGAATGGGTTAACTCATGTCACTATTGCTCTGTAACCTGCATTGAAGTGGTCTAGCTGCAATAAACCCATATACCTAGTGCGCCATTTTGACACCATTACTAAGCCAGATATTGGGATGTAATGCTGCAATTTGGGCCAAAGATTAAGTGGGTGGCACTAATAAATATGCAACAGCTTTGGGACTTACATCTAGGTTTAAAACTTAGGTAGCACGCTTCCACGACTGGAAATGAGCTATACTGGTTGCAGTAACTCATATATACAGGGGTTCATGTTTCCACCATAACTAAGCCAAATATTGAGATATTATACTGCAATTTGGTCCAAACACTAAGTAAAAAATACTAATAAATATGGAATAGCTTTGAGATGTACAGAATGGGTTAACTCATGTCACTATTGCTCTGTAACCTGCATTGAAGTGGTCTAGCTGCAATAAACCCATATACCTAGTGCGCCATTTTGACACCATTACTAAGCCAGATATTGGGATGTAATGCTGCAATTTGGGCCAAAGATTAAGTGGGTGGCACTAATAAATATGCAACAGCTTTGGGACTTACATCTAGGTTTAAAACTCAGGTAGCACGCTTCCACGACTGGAAATGAGCTATACTGGTTGCAGTAACTCATATATACAGGGGTTCATGTTTCCACCATAACTAAGCCAAATATTGAGATATTATACTGCAATTTGGTCCAAACACTAAGTAAAAAATACTAATAAATATGGAATAGCTTTGAGATGTACAGAATGGGTTAACTCATGTCACTATTGCTCTGTAACCTGCATTGAAGTGGTCTAGCTGCAATAAACCCATATACCTAGTGCGCCATTTTGACACCATTACTAAGCCAGATATTGGGATGTAATGCTGCAATTTGGGCCAAAGATTAAGTGGGTGGCACTAATAAATATGCAACAGCTTTGGGACTTACATCTAGGTTTAAAACTCAGGTAGCACGCTTCCACGACTGGAAATGAGCTATACTGGTTGCAGTAACTCATATATACAGGGGTTCATGTTTCCACCATAACTAAGCCAAATATTGAGATATTATACTGCAATTTGGTCCAAACACTAAGTAAAAAATACTAATAAATATGGAATAGCTTTGAGATGTACAGAATGGGTTAACTCATGTCACTATTGCTCTGTAACCTGCATTGAAGTGGTCTAGCTGCAATAAACCCATATACCTAGTGCGCCATTTTGACACCATTACTAAGCCAGATATTGGGATGTAATGCTGCAATTTGGGCCAAAGATTAAGTGGGTGGCACTAATAAATATGCAACAGCTTTGGGACTTACATCTAGGTTTAAAACTCAGGTAGCACGCTTCCACGACTGGAAATGAGCTATACTGGTTGCAGTAACTCATATATACAGGGGTTCATGTTTCCACCATAACTAAGCCAAATATTGAGATATTATACTGCAATTTGGTCCAAACACTAAGTAAAAAATACTAATAAATATGGAATAGCTTTGAGATGTACAGAATGGGTTAACTCATGTCACTATTGCTCTGTAACCTGCATTGAAGTGGTCTAGCTGCAATAAACCCATATACCTAGTGCGCCATTTTGACACCATTACTAAGCCAGATATTGGGATGTAATGCTGCAATTTGGGCCAAAGATTAAGTGGGTGGCACTAATAAATATGCAACAGCTTTGGGACTTACATCTAGGTTTAAAACTCAGGTAGCACGCTTCCACGACTGGAAATGAGCTATACTGGTTGCAGTAACTCATATATACAGGGGTTCATGTTTCCACCATAACTAAGCCAAATATTGAGATATTATACTGCAATTTGGTCCAAACACTAAGTAAAAAATACTAATAAATATGGAATAGCTTTGAGATGTACAGAATGGGTTAACTCATGTCACTATTGCTCTGTAACCTGCATTGAAGTGGTCTAGCTGCAATAAACCCATATACCTAGTGCGCCATTTTGACACCATTACTAAGCCAGATATTGGGATGTAATGCTGCAATTTGGGCCAAAGATTAAGTGGGTGGCACTAATAAATATGCAACAGCTTTGGGACTTACATCTAGGTTTAAAACTCAGGTAGCACGCTTCCACGACTGGAAATGAGCTATACTGGTTGCAGTAACTCATATATACAGGGGTTCATGTTTCCACCATAACTAAGCCAAATACTGAGATATTATACTGCAATTTGGTCCAAACACTAAGTAAAAAATACTAATAAATATGGAATAGCTTTGAGATGTACAGAATGGGTTAACTCATGTCACTATTGCTCTGTAACCTGCATTGAAGTGGTCTAGCTGCAATAAACCCATATACCTAGTGCGCCATTTTGACACCATTACTAAGCCAGATATTGGGATGTAATGCTGCAAGTTGGGCCAAAGATTAAGTGGGTGGCACTAATAAATATGCAACAGCTTTGGGACTTACATCTAGGTTTAAAACTCAGGTAGCACGCTTCCACGACTGGAAATGAGCTATACTGGTTGCAGTAACTCATATATACAGGGGTTCATGTTTCCACCATAACTAAGCCAAATATTGAGATATTATACTGCAATTTGGTCCAAACACTAAGTAAAAAATACTAATAAATATGGAATAGCTTTGAGATGTACAGAATGGGTTAACTCATGTCACTATTGCTCTGTAACCTGCATTGAAGTGGTCTAGCTGCAATAAACCCATATACCTAGTGCGCCATTTTGACACCATTACTAAGCCAGATATTGGGATGTAATGCTGCAATTTGGGCCAAAGATTAAGTGGGTGGCACTAATAAATATGCAACAGCTTTGGGACTTACATCTAGGTTTAAAACTCAGGTAGCACGCTTCCACGACTGGAAATGAGCTATACTGGTTGCAGTAACTCATATATACAGGGGTTCATGTTTCCACCATAACTAAGCCAAATATTGAGATATTATACTGCAATTTGGTCCAAACACTAAGTAAAAAATACTAATAAATATGGAATAGCTTTGAGATGTACAGAATGGGTTAACTCATGTCACTATTGCTCTGTAACCTGCATTGAAGTGGTCTAGCTGCAATAAACCCATATACCTAGTGCGCCATTTTGACACCATTACTAAGCCAGATATTGGGATGTAATGCTGCAATTTGGGCCAAAGATTAAGTGGGTGGCCCTAATAAATATGCAACAGCTTTGGGACTTACATCTAGGTTTAAAACTCAGGTAGCACGCTTCCACGACTGGAAATGAGCTATACTGGTTGCAGTAACTCATATATACAGGGGTTCATGTTTCCACCATAACTAAGCCAAATATTGAGATATTATACTGCAATTTGGTCCAAACACTAAGTAAAAAATACTAATAAATATGGAATAGCTTTGAGATGTACAGAATGGGTTAACTCATGTCACTATTGCTCTGTAACCTGCATTGAAGTGGTCTAGCTGCAATAAACCCATATACCTAGTGCGCCATTTTGACACCATTACTAAGCCAGATATTGGGATGTAATGCTGCAATTTGGGCCAAAGATTAAGTGGGTGGCACTAATAAATATGCAACAGCTTTGGGACTTACATCTAGGTTTAAAACTCAGGTAGCACGCTTCCACGACTGGAAATGAGCTATACTGGTTGCAGTAACTCATATATACAGGGGTTCATGTTTCCACCATAACTAAGCCAAATACTGAGATATTATACTGCAATTTGGTCCAAACACTAAGTAAAAAATACTAATAAATATGGAATAGCTTTGAGATGTACAGAATGGGTTAACTCATGTCACTATTGCTCTGTAACCTGCATTGAAGTGGTCTAGCTGCAATAAACCCATATACCTAGTGCGCCATTTTGACACCATTACTAAGCCAGATATTGGGATGTAATGCTGCAATTTGGGCCAAAGATTAAGTGGGTGGCACTAATAAATATGCAACAGCTTTGGGACTTACATCTAGGTTTAAAACTCAGGTAGCACGCTTCCACGACTGGAAATGAGCTATACTGGTTGCAGTAACTCATATATACAGGGGTTCATGTTTCCACCATAACTAAGCCAAATATTGAGATATTATACTGCAATTTGGTCCAAACACTAAGTAAAAAATACTAATAAATATGGAATAGCTTTGAGATGTACAGAATGGGTTAACTCATGTCACTATTGCTCTGTAACCTGCATTGAAGTGGTCTAGCTGCAATAAACCCATATACCTAGTGCGCCATTTTGACACCATTACTAAGCCAGATATTGGGATGTAATGCTGCAATTTGGGCCAAAGATTAAGTGGGTGGCACTAATAAATATGCAACAGCTTTGGGACTTACATCTAGGTTTAAAACTCAGGTAGCACGCTTCCACGACTGGAAATGAGCTATACTGGTTGCAGTAACTCATATATACAGGGGTTCATGTTTCCACCATAACTAAGCCAAATATTGAGATATTATACTGCAATTTGGTCCAAACACTAAGTAAAAAATACTAATAAATATGGAATAGCTTTGAGATGTACAGAATGGGTTAACTCATGTCACTATTGCTCTGTAACCTGCATTGAAGTGGTCTAGCTGCAATAAACCCATATACCTAGTGCGCCATTTTGACACCATTACTAAGCCAGATATTGGGATGTAATGCTGCAATTTGGGCCAAAGATTAAGTGGGTGGCACTAATAAATATGCAACAGCTTTGGGACTTACATCTAGGTTTAAAACTCAGGTAGCACGCTTCCACGACTGGAAATGAGCTATACTGGTTGCAGTAACTCATATATACAGGGGTTCATGTTTCCACCATAACTAAGCCAAATACTGAGATATTATACTGCAATTTGGTCCAAACACTAAGTAAAAAATACTAATAAATATGGAATAGCTTTGAGATGTACAGAATGGGTTAACTCATGTCACTATTGCTCTGTAACCTGCATTGAAGTGGTCTAGCTGCAATAAACCCATATACCTAGTGCGCCATTTTGACACCATTACTAAGCCAGATATTGGGATGTAATGCTGCAATTTGGGCCAAAGATTAAGTGGGTGGCACTAATAAATATGCAACAGCTTTGGGACTTACATCTAGGTTTAAAACTCAGGTAGCACGCTTCCACGACTGGAAATGAGCTATACTGGTTGCAGTAACTCATATATACAGGGGTTCATGTTTCCACCATAACTAAGCCAAATATTGAGATATTATACTGCAATTTGGTCCAAACACTAAGTAAAAAATACTAATAAATATGGAATAGCTTTGAGATGTACAGAATGGGTTAACTCATGTCACTATTGCTCTGTAACCTGCATTGAAGTGGTCTAGCTGCAATAAACCCATATACCTAGTGCGCCATTTTGACACCATTACTAAGCCAGATATTGGGATGTAATGCTGCAATTTGGGCCAAAGATTAAGTGGGTGGCACTAATAAATATGCAACAGCTTTGGGACTTACATCTAGGTTTAAAACTCAGGTAGCACGCTTCCACGACTGGAAATGAGCTATACTGGTTGCAGTAACTCATATATACAGGGGTTCATGTTTCCACCATAACTAAGCCAAATATTGAGATATTATACTGCAATTTGGTCCAAACACTAAGTAAAAAATACTAATAAATATGGAATAGCTTTGAGATGTACAGAATGGGTTAACTCATGTCACTATTGCTCTGTAACCTGCATTGAAGTGGTCTAGCTGCAATAAACCCATATACCTAGTGCGCCATTTTGACACCATTACTAAGCCAGATATTGGGATGTAATGCTGCAATTTGGGCCAAAGATTAAGTGGGTGGCACTAATAAATATGCAACAGCTTTGGGACTTACATCTAGGTTTAAAACTCAGGTAGCACGCTTCCACGACTGGAAATGAGCTATACTGGTTGCAGTAACTCATATATACAGGGGTTCATGTTTCCACCATAACTAAGCCAAATATTGAGATATTATACTGCAATTTGGTCCAAACACTAAGTAAAAAATACTAATAAATATGGAATAGCTTTGAGATGTACAGAATGGGTTAACTCATGTCACTATTGCTCTGTAACCTGCATTGAAGTGGTCTAGCTGCAATAAACCCATATACCTAGTGCGCCATTTTGACACCATTACTAAGCCAGATATTGGGATGTAATGCTGCAATTTGGGCCAAAGATTAAGTGGGTGGCACTAATAAATATGCAACAGCTTTGGGACTTACATCTAGGTTTAAAACTCAGGTAGCACGCTTCCACGACTGGAAATGAGCTATACTGGTTGCAGTAACTCATATATACAGGGGTTCATGTTTCCACCATAACTAAGCCAAATATTGAGATATTATACTGCAATTTGGTCCAAACACTAAGTAAAAAATACTAATAAATATGGAATAGCTTTGAGATGTACAGAATGGGTTAACTCATGTCACTATTGCTCTGTAACCTGCATTGAAGTGGTCTAGCTGCAATAAACCCATATACCTAGTGCGCCATTTTGACACCATTACTAAGCCAGATATTGGGATGTAATGCTGCAATTTGGGCCAAAGATTAAGTGGGTGGCACTAATAAATATGCAACAGCTTTGGGACTTACATCTAGGTTTAAAACTCAGGTAGCACGCTTCCACGACTGGAAATGAGCTATACTGGTTGCAGTAACTCATATATACAGGGGTTCATGTTTCCACCATAACTAAGCCAAATATTGAGATATTATACTGCAATTTGGTCCAAACACTAAGTAAAAAATACTAATAAATATGGAATAGCTTTGAGATGTACAGAATGGGTTAACTCATGTCACTATTGCTCTGTAACCTGCATTGAAGTGGTCTAGCTGCAATAAACCCATATACCTAGTGCGCCATTTTGACACCATTACTAAGCCAGATATTGGGATGTAATGCTGCAATTTGGGCCAAAGATTAAGTGGGTGGCACTAATAAATATGCAACAGCTTTGGGACTTACATCTAGGTTTAAAACTCAGGTAGCACGCTTCCACGACTGGAAATGAGCTATACTGGTTGCAGTAACTCATATATACAGGGGTTCATGTTTCCACCATAACTAAGCCAAATATTGAGATATTATACTGCAATTTGGTCCAAACACTAAGTAAAAAATACTAATAAATATGGAATAGCTTTGAGATGTACAGAATGGGTTAACTCATGTCACTATTGCTCTGTAACCTGCATTGAAGTGGCCTAGCTGCAATAAACCCATATACCTAGTGCGCCATTTTGACACCATTACTAAGCCAGATATTGGGATGTAATGCTGCAATTTGGGCCAAAGATTAAGTGGGTGGCACTAATAAATATGCAACAGCTTTGGGACTTACATCTAGGTTTAAAACTCAGGTAGCACGCTTCCACGACTGGAAATGAGCTATACTGGTTGCAGTAACTCATATATACAGGGGTTCATGTTTCCACCATAACTAAGCCAAATATTGAGATATTATACTGCAATTTGGTCCAAACACTAAGTAAAAAATACTAATAAATATGGAATAGCTTTGAGATGTACAGAATGGGTTAACTCATGTCACTATTGCTCTGTAACCTGCATTGAAGTGGTCTAGCTGCAATAAACCCATATACCTAGTGCGCCATTTTGACACCATTACTAAGCCAGATATTGGGATGTAATGCTGCAATTTGGGCCAAAGATTAAGTGGGTGGCACTAATAAATATGCAACAGCTTTGGGACTTACATCTAGGTTTAAAACTCAGGTAGCACGCTTCCACGACTGGAAATGAGCTATACTGGTTGCAGTAACTCATATATACAGGGGTTCATGTTTCCACCATAACTAAGCCAAATACTGAGATATTATACTGCAATTTGGTCCAAACACTAAGTAAAAAATACTAATAAATATGGAATAGCTTTGAGATGTACAGAATGGGTTAACTCATGTCACTATTGCTCTGTAACCTGCATTGAAGTGGTCTAGCTGCAATAAACCCATATACCTAGTGCGCCATTTTGACACCATTACTAAGCCAGATATTGGGATGTAATGCTGCAATTTGGGCCAAAGATTAAGTGGGTGGCACTAATAAATATGCAACAGCTTTGGGACTTACATCTAGGTTTAAAACTCAGGTAGCACGCTTCCACGACTGGAAATGAGCTATACTGGTTGCAGTAACTCATATATACAGGGGTTCATGTTTCCACCATAACTAAGCCAAATATTGAGATATTATACTGCAATTTGGTCCAAACACTAAGTAAAAAATACTAATAAATATGGAATAGCTTTGAGATGTACAGAATGGGTTAACTCATGTCACTATTGCTCTGTAACCTGCATTGAAGTGGTCTAGCTGCAATAAACCCATATACCTAGTGCGCCATTTTGACACCATTACTAAGCCAGATATTGGGATGTAATGCTGCAATTTGGGCCAAAGATTAAGTGGGTGGCACTAATAAATATGCAACAGCTTTGGGACTTACATCTAGGTTTAAAACTCAGGTAGCACGCTTCCACGACTGGAAATGAGCTATACTGGTTGCAGTAACTCATATATACAGGGGTTCATGTTTCCACCATAACTAAGCCAAATATTGAGATATTATACTGCAATTTGGTCCAAACACTAAGTAAAAAATACTAATAAATATGGAATAGCTTTGAGATGTACAGAATGGGTTAACTCATGTCACTATTGCTCTGTAACCTGCATTGAAGTGGTCTAGCTGCAATAAACCCATATACCTAGTGCGCCATTTTGACACCATTACTAAGCCAGATATTGGGATGTAATGCTGCAATTTGGGCCAAAGATTAAGTGGGTGGCACTAATAAATATGCAACAGCTTTGGGACTTACATCTAGGTTTAAAACTCAGGTAGCACGCTTCCACGACTGGAAATGAGCTATACTGGTTGCAGTAACTCATATATACAGGGGTTCATGTTTCCACCATAACTAAGCCAAATATTGAGATATTATACTGCAATTTGGTCCAAACACTAAGTAAAAAATACTAATAAATATGGAATAGCTTTGAGATGTACAGAATGGGTTAACTCATGTCACTATTGCTCTGTAACCTGCATTGAAGTGGTCTAGCTGCAATAAACCCATATACCTAGTGCGCCATTTTGACACCATTACTAAGCCAGATATTGGGATGTAATGCTGCAATTTGGGCCAAAGATTAAGTGGGTGGCACTAATAAATATGCAACAGCTTTGGGACTTACATCTAGGTTTAAAACTCAGGTAGCACGCTTCCACGACTGGAAATGAGCTATACTGGTTGCAGTAACTCATATATACAGGGGTTCATGTTTCCACCATAACTAAGCCAAATATTGAGATATTATACTGCAATTTGGTCCAAACACTAAGTAAAAAATACTAATAAATATGGAATAGCTTTGAGATGTACAGAATGGGTTAACTCATGTCACTATTGCTCTGTAACCTGCATTGAAGTGGTCTAGCTGCAATAAACCCATATACCTAGTGCGCCATTTTGACACCATTACTAAGCCAGATATTGGGATGTAATGCTGCAATTTGGGCCAAAGATTAAGTGGGTGGCACTAATAAATATGCAACAGCTTTGGGACTTACATCTAGGTTTAAAACTCAGGTAGCACGCTTCCACGACTGGAAATGAGCTATACTGGTTGCAGTAACTCATATATACAGGGGTTCATGTTTCCACCATAACTAAGCCAAATATTGAGATATTATACTGCAATTTGGTCCAAACACTAAGTAAAAAATACTAATAAATATGGAATAGCTTTGAGATGTACAGAATGGGTTAACTCATGTCACTATTGCTCTGTAACCTGCATTGAAGTGGTCTAGCTGCAATAAACCCATATACCTAGTGCGCCATTTTGACACCATTACTAAGCCAGATATTGGGATGTAATGCTGCAATTTGGGCCAAAGATTAAGTGGGTGGCACTAATAAATATGCAACAGCTTTGGGACTTACATCTAGGTTTAAAACTCAGGTAGCACGCTTCCACGACTGGAAATGAGCTATACTGGTTGCAGTAACTCATATATACAGGGGTTCATGTTTCCACCATAACTAAGCCAAATATTGAGATATTATACTGCAATTTGGTCCAAACACTAAGTAAAAAATACTAATAAATATGGAATAGCTTTGAGATGTACAGAATGGGTTAACTCATGTCACTATTGCTCTGTAACCTGCATTGAAGTGGTCTAGCTGCAATAAACCCATATACCTAGTGCGCCATTTTGACACCATTACTAAGCCAGATATTGGGATGTAATGCTGCAATTTGGGCCAAAGATTAAGTGGGTGGCACTAATAAATATGCAACAGCTTTGGGACTTACATCTAGGTTTAAAACTCAGGTAGCACGCTTCCACGACTGGAAATGAGCTATACTGGTTGCAGTAACTCATATATACAGGGGTTCATGTTTCCACCATAACTAAGCCAAATATTGAGATATTATACTGCAATTTGGTCCAAACACTAAGTAAAAAATACTAATAAATATGGAATAGCTTTGAGATGTACAGAATGGGTTAACTCATGTCACTATTGCTCTGTAACCTGCATTGAAGTGGTCTAGCTGCAATAAACCCATATACCTAGTGCGTCATTTTGACACCATTACTAAGCCAGATATGGGGATGTAATGCTGCAATTTGGGCCAAAGATTAAGTGGGTGGCACTAATAAATATGCAACAGCTTTGGGACTTACATCTAGGTTTAAAACTCAGGTAGCACGCTTCCACGACTGGAAATGAGCTATACTGGTTGCAGTAACTCATATATACAGGGGTTCATGTTTCCACCATAACTAAGCCAAATATTGAGATATTATACTGCAATTTGGTCCAAACACTAAGTAAAAAATACTAATAAATATGGAATAGCTTTGAGATGTACAGAATGGGTTAACTCATGTCACTATTGCTCTGTAACCTGCATTGAAGTGGTCTAGCTGCAATAAACCCATATACCTAGTGCGCCATTTTGACACCATTACTAAGCCAGATATTGGGATGTAATGCTGCAATTTGGGCCAAAGATTAAGTGGGTGGCACTAATAAATATGCAACAGCTTTGGGACTTACATCTAGGTTTAAAACTCAGGTAGCACGCTTCCACGACTGGAAATGAGCTATACTGGTTGCAGTAACTCATATATACAGGGGTTCATGTTTCCACCATAACTAAGCCAAATATTGAGATATTATACTGCAATTTGGTCCAAACACTAAGTAAAAAATACTAATAAATATGGAATAGCTTTGAGATGTACAGAATGGGTTAACTCATGTCACTATTGCTCTGTAACCTGCATTGAAGTGGTCTAGCTGCAATAAACCCATATACCTAGTGCGCCATTTTGACACCATTACTAAGCCAGATATTGGGATGTAATGCTGCAATTTGGGCCAAAGATTAAGTGGGTGGCACTAATAAATATGCAACAGCTTTGGGACTTACATCTAGGTTTAAAACTCAGGTAGCACGCTTCCACGACTGGAAATGAGCTATACTGGTTGCAGTAACTCATATATACAGGGGTTCATGTTTCCACCATAACTAAGCCAAATATTGAGATATTATACTGCAATTTGGTCCAAACACTAAGTAAAAAATACTAATAAATATGGAATAGCTTTGAGATGTACAGAATGGGTTAACTCATGTCACTATTGCTCTGTAACCTGCATTGAAGTGGTCTAGCTGCAATAAACCCATATACCTAGTGCGCCATTTTGACACCATTACTAAGCCAGATATTGGGATGTAATGCTGCAATTTGGGCCAAAGATTAAGTGGGTGGCACTAATAAATATGCAACAGCTTTGGGACTTACATCTAGGTTTAAAACTCAGGTAGCACGCTTCCACGACTGGAAATGAGCTATACTGGTTGCAGTAACTCATATATACAGGGGTTCATGTTTCCACCATAACTAAGCCAAATATTGAGATATTATACTGCAATTTGGTCCAAACACTAAGTAAAAAATACTAATAAATATGGAATAGCTTTGAGATGTACAGAATGGGTTAACTCATGTCACTATTGCTCTGTAACCTGCATTGAAGTGGTCTAGCTGCAATAAACCCATATACCTAGTGCGCCATTTTGACACCATTACTAAGCCAGATATTGGGATGTAATGCTGCAATTTGGGCCAAAGATTAAGTGGGTGGCACTAATAAATATGCAACAGCTTTGGGACTTACATCTAGGTTTAAAACTCAGGTAGCACGCTTCCACGACTGGAAATGAGCTATACTGGTTGCAGTAACTCATATATACAGGGGTTCATGTTTCCACCATAACTAAGCCAAATATTGAGATATTATACTGCAATTTGGTCCAAACACTAAGTAAAAAATACTTATAAATATGGAATAGCTTTGAGATGTACAGAATGGGTTAACTCATGTCACTATTGCTCTGTAACCTGCATTGAAGTGGTCTAGCTGCAATAAACCCATATACCTAGTGCGCCATTTTGACACCATTACTAAGCCAGATATTGGGATGTAATGCTGCAATTTGGGCCAAAGATTAAGTGGGTGGCACTAATAAATATGCAACAGCTTTGGGACTTACATCTAGGTTTAAAACTCAGGTAGCACGCTTCCACGACTGGAAATGAGCTATACTGGTTGCAGTAACTCATATATACAGGGGTTCATGTTTCCACCATAACTAAGCCAAATATTGAGATATTATACTGCAATTTGGTCCAAACACTAAGTAAAAAATACTAATAAATATGGAATAGCTTTGAGATGTACAGAATGGGTTAACTCATGTCACTATTGCTCTGTAACCTGCATTGAAGTGGTCTAGCTGCAATAAACCCATATACCTAGTGCGCCATTTTGACACCATTACTAAGCCAGATATTGGGATGTAATGCTGCAATTTGGGCCAAAGATTAAGTGGGTGGCACTAATAAATATGCAACAGCTTTGGGACTTACATCTAGGTTTAAAACTCAGGTAGCACGCTTCCACGACTGGAAATGAGCTATACTGGTTGCAGTAACTCATATATACAGGGGTTCATGTTTCCACCATAACTAAGCCAAATATTGAGATATTATACTGCAATTTGGTCCAAACACTAAGTAAAAAATACTTATAAATATGGAATAGCTTTGAGATGTACAGAATGGGTTAACTCATGTCACTATTGCTCTGTAACCTGCATTGAAGTGGTCTAGCTGCAATAAACCCATATACCTAGTGCGCCATTTTGACACCATTACTAAGCCAGATATTGGGATGTAATGCTGCAATTTGGGCCAAAGATTAAGTGGGTGGCACTAATAAATATGCAACAGCTTTGGGACTTACATCTAGGTTTAAAACTCAGGTAGCACGCTTCCACGACTGGAAATGAGCTATACTGGTTGCAGTAACTCATATATACAGGGGTTCATGTTTCCACCATAACTAAGCCAAATATTGAGATATTATACTGCAATTTGGTCCAAACACTAAGTAAAAAATACTTATAAATATGGAATAGCTTTGAGATGTACAGAATGGGTTAACTCATGTCACTATTGCTCTGTAACCTGCATTGAAGTGGTCTAGCTGCAATAAACCCATATACCTAGTGCGCCATTTTGACACCATTACTAAGCCAGATATTGGGATGTAATGCTGCAATTTGGGCCAAAGATTAAGTGGGTGGCACTAATAAATATGCAACAGCTTTGGGACTTACATCTAGGTTTAAAACTCAGGTAGCACGCTTCCACGACTGGAAATGAGCTATACTGGTTGCAGTAACTCATATATACAGGGGTTCATGTTTCCACCATAACTAAGCCAAATATTGAGATATTATACTGCAATTTGGTCCAAACACTAAGTAAAAAATACTAATAAATATGGAATAGCTTTGAGATGTACAGAATGGGTTAACTCATGTCACTATTGCTCTGTAACCTGCATTGAAGTGGTCTAGCTGCAATAAACCCATATACCTAGTGCGCCATTTTGACACCATTACTAAGCCAGATATTGGGATGTAATGCTGCAATTTGGGCCAAAGATTAAGTGGGTGGCACTAATAAATATGCAACAGCTTTGGGACTTACATCTAGGTTTAAAACTCAGGTAGCACGCTTCCACGACTGGAAATGAGCTATACTGGTTGCAGTAACTCATATATACAGGGGTTCATGTTTCCACCATAACTAAGCCAAATATTGAGATATTATACTGCAATTTGGTCCAAACACTAAGTAAAAAATACTAATAAATATGGAATAGCTTTGAGATGTACAGAATGGGTTAACTCATGTCACTATTGCTCTGTAACCTGCATTGAAGTGGTCTAGCTGCAATAAACCCATATACCTAGTGCGTCATTTTGACACCATTACTAAGCCAGATATGGGGATGTAATGCTGCAATTTGGGCCAAAGATTAAGTGGGTGGCACTAATAAATATGCAACAGCTTTGGGACTTACATCTAGGTTTAAAACTCAGGTAGCACGCTTCCACGACTGGAAATGAGCTATACTGGTTGCAGTAACTCATATATACAGGGGTTCATGTTTCCACCATAACTAAGCCAAATATTGAGATATTATACTGCAATTTGGTCCAAACACTAAGTAAAAAATACTAATAAATATGGAATAGCTTTGAGATGTACAGAATGGGTTAACTCATGTCACTATTGCTCTGTAACCTGCATTGAAGTGGTCTAGCTGCAATAAACCCATATACCTAGTGCGCCATTTTGACACCATTACTAAGCCAGATATTGGGATGTAATGCTGCAATTTGGGCCAAAGATTAAGTGGGTGGCACTAATAAATATGCAACAGCTTTGGGACTTACATCTAGGTTTAAAACTCAGGTAGCACGCTTCCACGACTGGAAATGAGCTATACTGGTTGCAGTAACTCATATATACAGGGGTTCATGTTTCCACCATAACTAAGCCAAATATTGAGATATTATACTGCAATTTGGTCCAAACACTAAGTAAAAAATACTAATAAATATGGAATAGCTTTGAGATGTACAGAATGGGTTAACTCATGTCACTATTGCTCTGTAACCTGCATTGAAGTGGTCTAGCTGCAATAAACCCATATACCTAGTGCGCCATTTTGACACCATTACTAAGCCAGATATTGGGATGTAATGCTGCAATTTGGGCCAAAGATTAAGTGGGTGGCACTAATAAATATGCAACAGCTTTGGGACTTACATCTAGGTTTAAAACTCAGGTAGCACGCTTCCACGACTGGAAATGAGCTATACTGGTTGCAGTAACTCATATATACAGGGGTTCATGTTTCCACCATAACTAAGCCAAATATTGAGATATTATACTGCAATTTGGTCCAAACACTAAGTAAAAAATACTAATAAATATGGAATAGCTTTGAGATGTACAGAATGGGTTAACTCATGTCACTATTGCTCTGTAACCTGCATTGAAGTGGTCTAGCTGCAATAAACCCATATACCTAGTGCGTCATTTTGACACCATTACTAAGCCAGATATGGGGATGTAATGCTGCAATTTGGGCCAAAGATTAAGTGGGTGGCACTAATAAATATGCAACAGCTTTGGGACTTACATCTAGGTTTAAAACTCAGGTAGCACGCTTCCACGACTGGAAATGAGCTATACTGGTTGCAGTAACTCATATATACAGGGGTTCATGTTTCCACCATAACTAAGCCAAATATTGAGATATTATACTGCAATTTGGTCCAAACACTAAGTAAAAAATACTAATAAATATGGAATAGCTTTGAGATGTACAGAATGGGTTAACTCATGTCACTATTGCTCTGTAACCTGCATTGAAGTGGTCTAGCTGCAATAAACCCATATACCTAGTGCGCCATTTTGACACCATTACTAAGCCAGATATTGGGATGTAATGCTGCAATTTGGGCCAAAGATTAAGTGGGTGGCACTAATAAATATGCAACAGCTTTGGGACTTACATCTAGGTTTAAAACTCAGGTAGCACGCTTCCACGACTGGAAATGAGCTATACTGGTTGCAGTAACTCATATATACAGGGGTTCATGTTTCCACCATAACTAAGCCAAATATTGAGATATTATACTGCAATTTGGTCCAAACACTAAGTAAAAAATACTAATAAATATGGAATAGCTTTGAGATGTACAGAATGGGTTAACTCATGTCACTATTGCTCTGTAACCTGCATTGAAGTGGTCTAGCTGCAATAAACCCATATACCTAGTGCGCCATTTTGACACCATTACTAAGCCAGATATTGGGATGTAATGCTGCAATTTGGGCCAAAGATTAAGTGGGTGGCACTAATAAATATGCAACAGCTTTGGGACTTACATCTAGGTTTAAAACTCAGGTAGCACGCTTCCACGACTGGAAATGAGCTATACTGGTTGCAGTAACTCATATATACAGGGGTTCATGTTTCCACCATAACTAAGCCAAATATTGAGATATTATACTGCAATTTGGTCCAAACACTAAGTAAAAAATACTAATAAATATGGAATAGCTTTGAGATGTACAGAATGGGTTAACTCATGTCACTATTGCTCTGTAACCTGCATTGAAGTGGTCTAGCTGCAATAAACCCATATACCTAGTGCGCCATTTTGACACCATTACTAAGCCAGATATTGGGATGTAATGCTGCAATTTGGGCCAAAGATTAAGTGGGTGGCACTAATAAATATGCAACAGCTTTGGGACTTACATCTAGGTTTAAAACTCAGGTAGCACGCTTCCACGACTGGAAATGAGCTATACTGGTTGCAGTAACTCATATATACAGGGGTTCATGTTTCCACCATAACTAAGCCAAATATTGAGATATTATACTGCAATTTGGTCCAAACACTAAGTAAAAAATACTAATAAATATGGAATAGCTTTGAGATGTACAGAATGGGTTAACTCATGTCACTATTGCTCTGTAACCTGCATTGAAGTGGTCTAGCTGCAATAAACCCATATACCTAGTGCGCCATTTTGACACCATTACTAAGCCAGATATTGGGATGTAATGCTGCAATTTGGGCCAAAGATTAAGTGGGTGGCACTAATAAATATGCAACAGCTTTGGGACTTACATCTAGGTTTAAAACTCAGGTAGCACGCTTCCACGACTGGAAATGAGCTATACTGGTTGCAGTAACTCATATATACAGGGGTTCATGTTTCCACCATAACTAAGCCAAATACTGAGATATTATACTGCAATTTGGTCCAAACACTAAGTAAAAAATACTAATAAATATGGAATAGCTTTGAGATGTACAGAATGGGTTAACTCATGTCACTATTGCTCTGTAACCTGCATTGAAGTGGTCTAGCTGCAATAAACCCATATACCTAGTGCGCCATTTTGACACCATTACTAAGCCAGATATTGGGATGTAATGCTGCAATTTGGGCCAAAGATTAAGTGGGTGGCACTAATAAATATGCAACAGCTTTGGGACTTACATCTAGGTTTAAAACTCAGGTAGCACGCTTCCACGACTGGAAATGAGCTATACTGGTTGCAGTAACTCATATATACAGGGGTTCATGTTTCCACCATAACTAAGCCAAATATTGAGATATTATACTGCAATTTGGTCCAAACACTAAGTAAAAAATACTAATAAATATGGAATAGCTTTGAGATGTACAGAATGGGTTAACTCATGTCACTATTGCTCTGTAACCTGCATTGAAGTGGTCTAGCTGCAATAAACCCATATACCTAGTGCGCCATTTTGACACCATTACTAAGCCAGATATTGGGATGTAATGCTGCAATTTGGGCCAAAGATTAAGTGGGTGGCACTAATAAATATGCAACAGCTTTGGGACTTACATCTAGGTTTAAAACTCAGGTAGCACGCTTCCACGACTGGAAATGAGCTATACTGGTTGCAGTAACTCATATATACAGGGGTTCATGTTTCCACCATAACTAAGCCAAATATTGAGATATTATACTGCAATTTGGTCCAAACACTAAGTAAAAAATACTAATAAATATGGAATAGCTTTGAGATGTACAGAATGGGTTAACTCATGTCACTATTGCTCTGTAACCTGCATTGAAGTGGTCTAGCTGCAATAAACCCATATACCTAGTGCGCCATTTTGACACCATTACTAAGCCAGATATTGGGATGTAATGCTGCAATTTGGGCCAAAGATTAAGTGGGTGGCACTAATAAATATGCAACAGCTTTGGGACTTACATCTAGGTTTAAAACTCAGGTAGCACGCTTCCACGACTGGAAATGAGCTATACTGGTTGCAGTAACTCATATATACAGGGGTTCATGTTTCCACCATAACTAAGCCAAATACTGAGATATTATACTGCAATTTGGTCCAAACACTAAGTAAAAAATACTAATAAATATGGAATAGCTTTGAGATGTACAGAATGGGTTAACTCATGTCACTATTGCTCTGTAACCTGCATTGAAGTGGTCTAGCTGCAATAAACCCATATACCTAGTGCGCCATTTTGACACCATTACTAAGCCAGATATTGGGATGTAATGCTGCAATTTGGGCCAAAGATTAAGTGGGTGGCACTAATAAATATGCAACAGCTTTGGGACTTACATCTAGGTTTAAAACTCAGGTAGCACGCTTCCACGACTGGAAATGAGCTATACTGGTTGCAGTAACTCATATATACAGGGGTTCATGTTTCCACCATAACTAAGCCAAATATTGAGATATTATACTGCAATTTGGTCCAAACACTAAGTAAAAAATACTAATAAATATGGAATAGCTTTGAGATGTACAGAATGGGTTAACTCATGTCACTATTGCTCTGTAACCTGCATTGAAGTGGTCTAGCTGCAATAAACCCATATACCTAGTGCGCCATTTTGACACCATTACTAAGCCAGATATTGGGATGTAATGCTGCAATTTGGGCCAAAGATTAAGTGGGTGGCACTAATAAATATGCAACAGCTTTGGGACTTACATCTAGGTTTAAAACTCAGGTAGCACGCTTCCACGACTGGAAATGAGCTATACTGGTTGCAGTAACTCATATATACAGGGGTTCATGTTTCCACCATAACTAAGCCAAATATTGAGATATTATACTGCAATTTGGTCCAAACACTAAGTAAAAAATACTAATAAATATGGAATAGCTTTGAGATGTACAGAATGGGTTAACTCATGTCACTATTGCTCTGTAACCTGCATTGAAGTGGTCTAGCTGCAATAAACCCATATACCTAGTGCGTCATTTTGACACCATTACTAAGCCAAATATGGGGATGTAATGCTGCAATTTGGGCCAAAGATTAAGTGGGTGGCACTAATAAATATGCAACAGCTTTGGGACTTACATCTAGGTTTAAAACTCAGGTAGCACGCTTCCACGACTGGAAATGAGCTATACTGGTTGCAGTAACTCATATATACAGGGGTTCATGTTTCCACCATAACTAAGCCAAATATTGAGATATTATACTGCAATTTGGTCCAAACACTAAGTAAAAAATACTAATAAATATGGAATAGCTTTGAGATGTACAGAATGGGTTAACTCATGTCACTATTGCTCTGTAACCTGCATTGAAGTGGTCTAGCTGCAATAAACCCATATACCTAGTGCGCCATTTTGACACCATTACTAAGCCAGATATTGGGATGTAATGCTGCAATTTGGGCCAAAGATTAAGTGGGTGGCACTAATAAATATGCAACAGCTTTGGGACTTACATCTAGGTTTAAAACTCAGGTAGCACGCTTCCACGACTGGAAATGAGCTATACTGGTTGCAGTAACTCATATATACAGGGGTTCATGTTTCCACCATAACTAAGCCAAATATTGAGATATTATACTGCAATTTGGTCCAAACACTAAGTAAAAAATACTAATAAATATGGAATAGCTTTGAGATGTACAGAATGGGTTAACTCATGTCACTATTGCTCTGTAACCTGCATTGAAGTGGTCTAGCTGCAATAAACCCATATACCTAGTGCGCCATTTTGACACCATTACTAAGCCAGATATTGGGATGTAATGCTGCAATTTGGGCCAAAGATTAAGTGGGTGGCACTAATAAATATGCAACAGCTTTGGGACTTACATCTAGGTTTAAAACTCAGGTAGCACGCTTCCACGACTGGAAATGAGCTATACTGGTTGCAGTAACTCATATATACAGGGGTTCATGTTTCCACCATAACTAAGCCAAATATTGAGATATTATACTGCAATTTGGTCCAAACACTAAGTAAAAAATACTAATAAATATGGAATAGCTTTGAGATGTACAGAATGGGTTAACTCATGTCACTATTGCTCTGTAACCTGCATTGAAGTGGTCTAGCTGCAATAAACCCATATACCTAGTGCGTCATTTTGACACCATTACTAAGCCAAATATGGGGATGTAATGCTGCAATTTGGGCCAAAGATTAAGTGGGTGGCACTAATAAATATGCAACAGCTTTGGGACTTACATCTAGGTTTAAAACTCAGGTAGCACGCTTCCACGACTGGAAATGAGCTATACTGGTTGCAGTAACTCATATATACAGGGGTTCATGTTTCCACCATAACTAAGCCAAATATTGAGATATTATACTGCAATTTGGTCCAAACACTAAGTAAAAAATACTAATAAATATGGAATAGCTTTGAGATGTACAGAATGGGTTAACTCATGTCACTATTGCTCTGTAACCTGCATTGAAGTGGTCTAGCTGCAATAAACCCATATACCTAGTGCGCCATTTTGACACCATTACTAAGCCAGATATTGGGATGTAATGCTGCAATTTGGGCCAAAGATTAAGTGGGTGGCACTAATAAATATGCAACAGCTTTGGGACTTACATCTAGGTTTAAAACTCAGGTAGCACGCTTCCACGACTGGAAATGAGCTATACTGGTTGCAGTAACTCATATATACAGGGGTTCATGTTTCCACCATAACTAAGCCAAATATTGAGATATTATACTGCAATTTGGTCCAAACACTAAGTAAAAAATGCTAATAAATATGGAATAGCTTTGAGATGTACAGAATGGGTTAACTCATGTCACTATTGCTCTGTAACCTGCATTGAAGTGGTCTAGCTGCAATAAACCCATATACCTAGTGCGCCATTTTGACACCATTACTAAGCCAGATATTGGGATGTAATGCTGCAATTTGGGCCAAAGATTAAGTGGGTGGCACTAATAAATATGCAACAGCTTTGGGACTTACATCTAGGTTTAAAACTCAGGTAGCACGCTTCCACGACTGGAAATGAGCTATACTGGTTGCAGTAACTCATATATACAGGGGTTCATGTTTCCACCATAACTAAGCCAAATATTGAGATATTATACTGCAATTTGGTCCAAACACTAAGTAAAAAATACTAATAAATATGGAATAGCTTTGAGATGTACAGAATGGGTTAACTCATGTCACTATTGCTCTGTAACCTGCATTGAAGTGGTCTAGCTGCAATAAACCCATATACCTAGTGCGCCATTTTGACACCATTACTAAGCCAGATATTGGGATGTAATGCTGCAATTTGGGCCAAAGATTAAGTGGGTGGCACTAATAAATATGCAACAGCTTTGGGACTTACATCTAGGTTTAAAACTCAGGTAGCACGCTTCCACGACTGGAAATGAGCTATACTGGTTGCAGTAACTCATATATACAGGGGTTCATGTTTCCACCATAACTAAGCCAAATATTGAGATATTATACTGCAATTTGGTCCAAACACTAAGTAAAAAATACTAATAAATATGGAATAGCTTTGAGATGTACAGAATGGGTTAACTCATGTCACTATTGCTCTGTAACCTGCATTGAAGTGGTCTAGCTGCAATAAACCCATATACCTAGTGCGTCATTTTGACACCATTACTAAGCCAAATATGGGGATGTAATGCTGCAATTTGGGCCAAAGATTAAGTGGGTGGCACTAATAAATATGCAACAGCTTTGGGACTTACATCTAGGTTTAAAACTCAGGTAGCACGCTTCCACGACTGGAAATGAGCTATACTGGTTGCAGTAACTCATATATACAGGGGTTCATGTTTCCACCATAACTAAGCCAAATATTGAGATATTATACTGCAATTTGGTCCAAACACTAAGTAAAAAATACTAATAAATATGGAATAGCTTTGAGATGTACAGAATGGGTTAACTCATGTCACTATTGCTCTGTAACCTGCATTGAAGTGGTCTAGCTGCAATAAACCCATATACCTAGTGCGCCATTTTGACACCATTACTAAGCCAGATATTGGGATGTAATGCTGCAATTTGGGCCAAAGATTAAGTGGGTGGCACTAATAAATATGCAACAGCTTTGGGACTTACATCTAGGTTTAAAACTCAGGTAGCACGCTTCCACGACTGGAAATGAGCTATACTGGTTGCAGTAACTCATATATACAGGGGTTCATGTTTCCACCATAACTAAGCCAAATATTGAGATATTATACTGCAATTTGGTCCAAACACTAAGTAAAAAATACTAATAAATATGGAATAGCTTTGAGATGTACAGAATGGGTTAACTCATGTCACTATTGCTCTGTAACCTGCATTGAAGTGGTCTAGCTGCAATAAACCCATATACCTAGTGCGCCATTTTGACACCATTACTAAGCCAGATATTGGGATGTAATGCTGCAATTTGGGCCAAAGATTAAGTGGGTGGCACTAATAAATATGCAACAGCTTTGGGACTTACATCTAGGTTTAAAACTCAGGTAGCACGCTTCCACGACTGGAAATGAGCTATACTGGTTGCAGTAACTCATATATACAGGGGTTCATGTTTCCACCATAACTAAGCCAAATATTGAGATATTATACTGCAATTTGGTCCAAACACTAAGTAAAAAATACTAATAAATATGGAATAGCTTTGAGATGTACAGAATGGGTTAACTCATGTCACTATTGCTCTGTAACCTGCATTGAAGTGGTCTAGCTGCAATAAACCCATATACCTAGTGCGCCATTTTGACACCATTACTAAGCCAGATATTGGGATGTAATGCTGCAATTTGGGCCAAAGATTAAGTGGGTGGCACTAATAAATATGCAACAGCTTTGGGACTTACATCTAGGTTTAAAACTCAGGTAGCACGCTTCCACGACTGGAAATGAGCTATACTGGTTGCAGTAACTCATATATACAGGGGTTCATGTTTCCACCATAACTAAGCCAAATATTGAGATATTATACTGCAATTTGGTCCAAACACTAAGTAAAAAATACTAATAAATATGGAATAGCTTTGAGATGTACAGAATGGGTTAACTCATGTCACTATTGCTCTGTAACCTGCATTGAAGTGGTCTAGCTGCAATAAACCCATATACCTAGTGCGTCATTTTGACACCATTACTAAGCCAAATATGGGGATGTAATGCTGCAATTTGGGCCAAAGATTAAGTGGGTGGCACTAATAAATATGCAACAGCTTTGGGACTTACATCTAGGTTTAAAACTCAGGTAGCACGCTTCCACGACTGGAAATGAGCTATACTGGTTGCAGTAACTCATATATACAGGGGTTCATGTTTCCACCATAACTAAGCCAAATATTGAGATATTATACTGCAATTTGGTCCAAACACTAAGTAAAAAATACTAATAAATATGGAATAGCTTTGAGATGTACAGAATGGGTTAACTCATGTCACTATTGCTCTGTAACCTGCATTGAAGTGGTCTAGCTGCAATAAACCCATATACCTAGTGCGCCATTTTGACACCATTACTAAGCCAGATATTGGGATGTAATGCTGCAATTTGGGCCAAAGATTAAGTGGGTGGCACTAATAAATATGCAACAGCTTTGGGACTTACATCTAGGTTTAAAACTCAGGTAGCACGCTTCCACGACTGGAAATGAGCTATACTGGTTGCAGTAACTCATATATACAGGGGTTCATGTTTCCACCATAACTAAGCCAAATATTGAGATATTATACTGCAATTTGGTCCAAACACTAAGTAAAAAATACTAATAAATATGGAATAGCTTTGAGATGTACAGAATGGGTTAACTCATGTCACTATTGCTCTGTAACCTGCATTGAAGTGGTCTAGCTGCAATAAACCCATATACCTAGTGCGCCATTTTGACACCATTACTAAGCCAGATATTGGGATGTAATGCTGCAATTTGGGCCAAAGATTAAGTGGGTGGCACTAATAAATATGCAACAGCTTTGGGACTTACATCTAGGTTTAAAACTCAGGTAGCACGCTTCCACGACTGGAAATGAGCTATACTGGTTGCAGTAACTCATATATACAGGGGTTCATGTTTCCACCATAACTAAGCCAAATATTGAGATATTATACTGCAATTTGGTCCAAACACTAAGTAAAAAATACTAATAAATATGGAATAGCTTTGAGATGTACAGAATGGGTTAACTCATGTCACTATTGCTCTGTAACCTGCATTGAAGTGGTCTAGCTGCAATAAACCCATATACCTAGTGCGCCATTTTGACACCATTACTAAGCCAGATATTGGGATGTAATGCTGCAATTTGGGCCAAAGATTAAGTGGGTGGCACTAATAAATATGCAACAGCTTTGGGACTTACATCTAGGTTTAAAACTCAGGTAGCACGCTTCCACGACTGGAAATGAGCTATACTGGTTGCAGTAACTCATATATACAGGGGTTCATGTTTCCACCATAACTAAGCCAAATATTGAGATATTATACTGCAATTTGGTCCAAACACTAAGTAAAAAATACTAATAAATATGGAATAGCTTTGAGATGTACAGAATGGGTTAACTCATGTCACTATTGCTCTGTAACCTGCATTGAAGTGGTCTAGCTGCAATAAACCCATATACCTAGTGCGTCATTTTGACACCATTACTAAGCCAAATATGGGGATGTAATGCTGCAATTTGGGCCAAAGATTAAGTGGGTGGCACTAATAAATATGCAACAGCTTTGGGACTTACATCTAGGTTTAAAACTCAGGTAGCACGCTTCCACGACTGGAAATGAGCTATACTGGTTGCAGTAACTCATATATACAGGGGTTCATGTTTCCACCATAACTAAGCCAAATATTGAGATATTATACTGCAATTTGGTCCAAACACTAAGTAAAAAATACTAATAAATATGGAATAGCTTTGAGATGTACAGAATGGGTTAACTCATGTCACTATTGCTCTGTAACCTGCATTGAAGTGGTCTAGCTGCAATAAACCCATATACCTAGTGCGCCATTTTGACACCATTACTAAGCCAGATATTGGGATGTAATGCTGCAATTTGGGCCAAAGATTAAGTGGGTGGCACTAATAAATATGCAACAGCTTTGGGACTTACATCTAGGTTTAAAACTCAGGTAGCACGCTTCCACGACTGGAAATGAGCTATACTGGTTGCAGTAACTCATATATACAGGGGTTCATGTTTCCACCATAACTAAGCCAAATATTGAGATATTATACTGCAATTTGGTCCAAACACTAAGTAAAAAATACTAATAAATATGGAATAGCTTTGAGATGTACAGAATGGGTTAACTCATGTCACTATTGCTCTGTAACCTGCATTGAAGTGGTCTAGCTGCAATAAACCCATATACCTAGTGCGCCATTTTGACACCATTACTAAGCCAGATATTGGGATGTAATGCTGCAATTTGGGCCAAAGATTAAGTGGGTGGCACTAATAAATATGCAACAGCTTTGGGACTTACATCTAGGTTTAAAACTCAGGTAGCACGCTTCCACGACTGGAAATGAGCTATACTGGTTGCAGTAACTCATATATACAGGGGTTCATGTTTCCACCATAACTAAGCCAAATATTGAGATATTATACTGCAATTTGGTCCAAACACTAAGTAAAAAATACTAATAAATATGGAATAGCTTTGAGATGTACAGAATGGGTTAACTCATGTCACTATTGCCCTGTAACCTGCATTGAAGTGGTCTAGCTGCAATAAACCCATATACCTAGTGCGCCATTTTGACACCATTACTAAGCCAGATATTGGGATGTAATGCTGCAATTTGGGCCAAAGATTAAGTGGGTGGCACTAATAAATATGCAACAGCTTTGGGACTTACATCTAGGTTTAAAACTCAGGTAGCACGCTTCCACGACTGGAAATGAGCTATACTGGTTGCAGTAACTCATATATACAGGGGTTCATGTTTCCACCATAACTAAGCCAAATATTGAGATATTATACTGCAATTTGGTCCAAACACTAAGTAAAAAATACTAATAAATATGGAATAGCTTTGAGATGTACAGAATGGGTTAACTCATGTCACTATTGCTCTGTAACCTGCATTGAAGTGGTCTAGCTGCAATAAACCCATATACCTAGTGCGCCATTTTGACACCATTACTAAGCCAGATATTGGGATGTAATGCTGCAATTTGGGCCAAAGATTAAGTGGGTGGCACTAATAAATATGCAACAGCTTTGGGACTTACATCTAGGTTTAAAACTCAGGTAGCACGCTTCCACGACTGGAAATGAGCTATACTGGTTGCAGTAACTCATATATACAGGGGTTCATGTTTCCACCATAACTAAGCCAAATACTGAGATATTATACTGCAATTTGGTCCAAACACTAAGTAAAAAATACTAATAAATATGGAATAGCTTTGAGATGTACAGAATGGGTTAACTCATGTCACTATTGCCCTGTAACCTGCATTGAAGTGGTCTAGCTGCAATAAACCCATATACCTAGTGCGCCATTTTGACACCATTACTAAGCCAGATATTGGGATGTAATGCTGCAATTTGGGCCAAAGATTAAGTGGGTGGCACTAATAAATATGCAACAGCTTTGGGACTTACATCTAGGTTTAAAACTCAGGTAGCACGCTTCCACGACTGGAAATGAGCTATACTGGTTGCAGTAACTCATATATACAGGGGTTCATGTTTCCACCATAACTAAGCCAAATATTGAGATATTATACTGCAATTTGGTCCAAACACTAAGTAAAAAATACTAATAAATATGGAATAGCTTTGAGATGTACAGAATGGGTTAACTCATGTCACTATTGCCCTGTAACCTGCATTGAAGTGGTCTAGCTGCAATAAACCCATATACCTAGTGCGCCATTTTGACACCATTACTAAGCCAGATATTGGGATGTAATGCTGCAATTTGGGCCAAAGATTAAGTGGGTGGCACTAATAAATATGCAACAGCTTTGGGACTTACATCTAGGTTTAAAACTCAGGTAGCACGCTTCCACGACTGGAAATGAGCTATACTGGTTGCAGTAACTCATATATACAGGGGTTCATGTTTCCACCATAACTAAGCCAAATATTGAGATATTATACTGCAATTTGGTCCAAACACTAAGTAAAAAATACTAATAAATATGGAATAGCTTTAAGATGTACAGAATGGGTTAACTCATGTCACTATTGCTCTGTAACCTGCATTGAAGTGGTCTAGCTGCAATAAACCCATATACCTAGTGCGCCATTTTGACACCATTACTAAGCCAGATATTGGGATGTAATGCTGCAATTTGGGCCAAAGATTAAGTGGGTGGCACTAATAAATATGCAACAGCTTTGGGACTTACATCTAGGTTTAAAACTCAGGTAGCACGCTTCCACGACTGGAAATGAGCTATACTGGTTGCAGTAACTCATATATACAGGGGTTCATGTTTCCACCATAACTAAGCCAAATACTGAGATATTATACTGCAATTTGGTCCAAACACTAAGTAAAAAATACTAATAAATATGGAATAGCTTTGAGATGTACAGAATGGGTTAACTCATGTCACTATTGCTCTGTAACCTGCATTGAAGTGGTCTAGCTGCAATAAACCCATATACCTAGTGCGCCATTTTGACACCATTACTAAGCCAGATATTGGGATGTAATGCTGCAATTTGGGCCAAAGATTAAGTGGGTGGCACTAATAAATATGCAACAGCTTTGGGACTTACATCTAGGTTTAAAACTCAGGTAGCACGCTTCCACGACTGGAAATGAGCTATACTGGTTGCAGTAACTCATATATACAGGGGTTCATGTTTCCACCATAACTAAGCCAAATATTGAGATATTATACTGCAATTTGGTCCAAACACTAAGTAAAAAATACTAATAAATATGGAATAGCTTTGAGATGTACAGAATGGGTTAACTCATGTCACTATTGCTCTGTAACCTGCATTGAAGTGGTCTAGCTGCAATAAACCCATATACCTAGTGCGTCATTTTGACACCATTACTAAGCCAAATATGGGGATGTAATGCTGCAATTTGGGCCAAAGATTAAGTGGGTGGCACTAATAAATATGCAACAGCTTTGGGACTTACATCTAGGTTTAAAACTCAGGTAGCACGCTTCCACGACTGGAAATGAGCTATACTGGTTGCAGTAACTCATATATACAGGGGTTCATGTTTCCACCATAACTAAGCCAAATATTGAGATATTATACTGCAATTTGGTCCAAACACTAAGTAAAAAATACTAATAAATATGGAATAGCTTTGAGATGTACAGAATGGGTTAACTCATGTCACTATTGCTCTGTAACCTGCATTGAAGTGGTCTAGCTGCAATAAACCCATATACCTAGTGCGCCATTTTGACACCATTACTAAGCCAGATATTGGGATGTAATGCTGCAATTTGGGCCAAAGATTAAGTGGGTGGCACTAATAAATATGCAACAGCTTTGGGACTTACATCTAGGTTTAAAACTCAGGTAGCACGCTTCCACGACTGGAAATGAGCTATACTGGTTGCAGTAACTCATATATACAGGGGTTCATGTTTCCACCATAACTAAGCCAAATATTGAGATATTATACTGCAATTTGGTCCAAACACTAAGTAAAAAATACTAATAAATATGGAATAGCTTTGAGATGTACAGAATGGGTTAACTCATGTCACTATTGCTCTGTAACCTGCATTGAAGTGGTCTAGCTGCAATAAACCCATATACCTAGTGCGCCATTTTGACACCATTACTAAGCCAGATATTGGGATGTAATGCTGCAATTTGGGCCAAAGATTAAGTGGGTGGCACTAATAAATATGCAACAGCTTTGGGACTTACATCTAGGTTTAAAACTCAGGTAGCACGCTTCCACGACTGGAAATGAGCTATACTGGTTGCAGTAACTCATATATACAGGGGTTCATGTTTCCACCATAACTAAGCCAAATATTGAGATATTATACTGCAATTTGGTCCAAACACTAAGTAAAAAATACTAATAAATATGGAATAGCTTTGAGATGTACAGAATGGGTTAACTCATGTCACTATTGCTCTGTAACCTGCATTGAAGTGGTCTAGCTGCAATAAACCCATATACCTAGTGCGTCATTTTGACACCATTACTAAGCCAAATATGGGGATGTAATGCTGCAATTTGGGCCAAAGATTAAGTGGGTGGCACTAATAAATATGCAACAGCTTTGGGACTTACATCTAGGTTTAAAACTCAGGTAGCACGCTTCCACGACTGGAAATGAGCTATACTGGTTGCAGTAACTCATATATACAGGGGTTCATGTTTCCACCATAACTAAGCCAAATATTGAGATATTATACTGCAATTTGGTCCAAACACTAAGTAAAAAATACTAATAAATATGGAATAGCTTTGAGATGTACAGAATGGGTTAACTCATGTCACTATTGCTCTGTAACCTGCATTGAAGTGGTCTAGCTGCAATAAACCCATATACCTAGTGCGCCATTTTGACACCATTACTAAGCCAGATATTGGGATGTAATGCTGCAATTTGGGCCAAAGATTAAGTGGGTGGCACTAATAAATATGCAACAGCTTTGGGACTTACATCTAGGTTTAAAACTCAGGTAGCACGCTTCCACGACTGGAAATGAGCTATACTGGTTGCAGTAACTCATATATACAGGGGTTCATGTTTCCACCATAACTAAGCCAAATATTGAGATATTATACTGCAATTTGGTCCAAACACTAAGTAAAAAATACTAATAAATATGGAATAGCTTTGAGATGTACAGAATGGGTTAACTCATGTCACTATTGCTCTGTAACCTGCATTGAAGTGGTCTAGCTGCAATAAACCCATATACCTAGTGCGTCATTTTGACACCATTACTAAGCCAAATATGGGGATGTAATGCTGCAATTTGGGCCAAAGATTAAGTGGGTGGCACTAATAAATATGCAACAGCTTTGGGACTTACATCTAGGTTTAAAACTCAGGTAGCACGCTTCCACGACTGGAAATGAGCTATACTGGTTGCAGTAACTCATATATACAGGGGTTCATGTTTCCACCATAACTAAGCCAAATATTGAGATATTATACTGCAATTTGGTCCAAACACTAAGTAAAAAATACTAATAAATATGGAATAGCTTTGAGATGTACAGAATGGGTTAACTCATGTCACTATTGCTCTGTAACCTGCATTGAAGTGGTCTAGCTGCAATAAACCCATATACCTAGTGCGCCATTTTGACACCATTACTAAGCCAGATATTGGGATGTAATGCTGCAATTTGGGCCAAAGATTAAGTGGGTGGCACTAATAAATATGCAACAGCTTTGGGACTTACATCTAGGTTTAAAACTCAGGTAGCACGCTTCCACGACTGGAAATGAGCTATACTGGTTGCAGTAACTCATATATACAGGGGTTCATGTTTCCACCATAACTAAGCCAAATATTGAGATATTATACTGCAATTTGGTCCAAACACTAAGTAAAAAATACTAATAAATATGGAATAGCTTTGAGATGTACAGAATGGGTTAACTCATGTCACTATTGCTCTGTAACCTGCATTGAAGTGGTCTAGCTGCAATAAACCCATATACCTAGTGCGCCATTTTGACACCATTACTAAGCCAGATATTGGGATGTAATGCTGCAATTTGGGCCAAAGATTAAGTGGGTGGCACTAATAAATATGCAACAGCTTTGGGACTTACATCTAGGTTTAAAACTCAGGTAGCACGCTTCCACGACTGGAAATGAGCTATACTGGTTGCAGTAACTCATATATACAGGGGTTCATGTTTCCACCATAACTAAGCCAAATATTGAGATATTATACTGCAATTTGGTCCAAACACTAAGTAAAAAATACTAATAAATATGGAATAGCTTTGAGATGTACAGAATGGGTTAACTCATGTCACTATTGCTCTGTAACCTGCATTGAAGTGGTCTAGCTGCAATAAACCCATATACCTAGTGCGTCATTTTGACACCATTACTAAGCCAAATATGGGGATGTAATGCTGCAATTTGGGCCAAAGATTAAGTGGGTGGCACTAATAAATATGCAACAGCTTTGGGACTTACATCTAGGTTTAAAACTCAGGTAGCACGCTTCCACGACTGGAAATGAGCTATACTGGTTGCAGTAACTCATATATACAGGGGTTCATGTTTCCACCATAACTAAGCCAAATATTGAGATATTATACTGCAATTTGGTCCAAACACTAAGTAAAAAATACTAATAAATATGGAATAGCTTTGAGATGTACAGAATGGGTTAACTCATGTCACTATTGCTCTGTAACCTGCATTGAAGTGGTCTAGCTGCAATAAACCCATATACCTAGTGCGCCATTTTGACACCATTACTAAGCCAGATATTGGGATGTAATGCTGCAATTTGGGCCAAAGATTAAGTGGGTGGCACTAATAAATATGCAACAGCTTTGGGACTTACATCTAGGTTTAAAACTCAGGTAGCACGCTTCCACGACTGGAAATGAGCTATACTGGTTGCAGTAACTCATATATACAGGGGTTCATGTTTCCACCATAACTAAGCCAAATATTGAGATATTATACTGCAATTTGGTCCAAACACTAAGTAAAAAATACTAATAAATATGGAATAGCTTTGAGATGTACAGAATGGGTTAACTCATGTCACTATTGCTCTGTAACCTGCATTGAAGTGGTCTAGCTGCAATAAACCCATATACCTAGTGCGTCATTTTGACACCATTACTAAGCCAAATATTGGGATGTAATGCTGCAATTTGGGCCAAAGATTAAGTGGGTGGCACTAATAAATATGCAACAGCTTTGGGACTTACATCTAGGTTTAAAACTCAGGTAGCACGCTTCCACGACTGGAAATGAGCTATACTGGTTGCAGTAACTCATATATACAGGGGTTCATGTTTCCACCATAACTAAGCCAAATATTGAGATATTATACTGCAATTTGGTCCAAACACTAAGTAAAAAATACTAATAAATATGGAATAGCTTTGAGATGTACAGAATGGGTTAACTCATGTCACTATTGCTCTGTAACCTGCATTGAAGTGGTCTAGCTGCAATAAACCCATATACCTAGTGCGCCATTTTGACACCATTACTAAGCCAGATATTGGGATGTAATGCTGCAATTTGGGCCAAAGATTAAGTGGGTGGCACTAATAAATATGCAACAGCTTTGGGACTTACATCTAGGTTTAAAACTCAGGTAGCACGCTTCCACGACTGGAAATGAGCTATACTGGTTGCAGTAACTCATATATACAGGGGTTCATGTTTCCACCATAACTAAGCCAAATATTGAGATATTATACTGCAATTTGGTCCAAACACTAAGTAAAAAATACTAATAAATATGGAATAGCTTTGAGATGTACAGAATGGGTTAACTCATGTCACTATTGCTCTGTAACCTGCATTGAAGTGGTCTAGCTGCAATAAACCCATATACCTAGTGCGTCATTTTGACACCATTACTAAGCCAAATATGGGGATGTAATGCTGCAATTTGGGCCAAAGATTAAGTGGGTGGCACTAATAAATATGCAACAGCTTTGGGACTTACATCTAGGTTTAAAACTCAGGTAGCACGCTTCCACGACTGGAAATGAGCTATACTGGTTGCAGTAACTCATATATACAGGGGTTCATGTTTCCACCATAACTAAGCCAAATATTGAGATATTATACTGCAATTTGGTCCAAACACTAAGTAAAAAATACTAATAAATATGGAATAGCTTTGAGATGTACAGAATGGGTTAACTCATGTCACTATTGCTCTGTAACCTGCATTGAAGTGGTCTAGCTGCAATAAACCCATATACCTAGTGCGCCATTTTGACACCATTACTAAGCCAGATATTGGGATGTAATGCTGCAATTTGGGCCAAAGATTAAGTGGGTGGCACTAATAAATATGCAACAGCTTTGGGACTTACATCTAGGTTTAAAACTCAGGTAGCACGCTTCCACGACTGGAAATGAGCTATACTGGTTGCAGTAACTCATATATACAGGGGTTCATGTTTCCACCATAACTAAGCCAAATATTGAGATATTATACTGCAATTTGGTCCAAACACTAAGTAAAAAATACTAATAAATATGGAATAGCTTTGAGATGTACAGAATGGGTTAACTCATGTCACTATTGCTCTGTAACCTGCATTGAAGTGGTCTAGCTGCAATAAACCCATATACCTAGTGCGTCATTTTGACACCATTACTAAGCCAAATATGGGGATGTAATGCTGCAATTTGGGCCAAAGATTAAGTGGGTGGCACTAATAAATATGCAACAGCTTTGGGACTTACATCTAGGTTTAAAACTCAGGTAGCACGCTTCCACGACTGGAAATGAGCTATACTGGTTGCAGTAACTCATATATACAGGGGTTCATGTTTCCACCATAACTAAGCCAAATATTGAGATATTATACTGCAATTTGGTCCAAACACTAAGTAAAAAATACTAATAAATATGGAATAGCTTTGAGATGTACAGAATGGGTTAACTCATGTCACTATTGCTCTGTAACCTGCATTGAAGTGGTCTAGCTGCAATAAACCCATATACCTAGTGCGCCATTTTGACACCATTACTAAGCCAGATATTGGGATGTAATGCTGCAATTTGGGCCAAAGATTAAGTGGGTGGCACTAATAAATATGCAACAGCTTTGGGACTTACATCTAGGTTTAAAACTCAGGTAGCACGCTTCCACGACTGGAAATGAGCTATACTGGTTGCAGTAACTCATATATACAGGGGTTCATGTTTCCACCATAACTAAGCCAAATATTGAGATATTATACTGCAATTTGGTCCAAACACTAAGTAAAAAATACTAATAAATATGGAATAGCTTTGAGATGTACAGAATGGGTTAACTCATGTCACTATTGCTCTGTAACCTGCATTGAAGTGGTCTAGCTGCAATAAACCCATATACCTAGTGCGCCATTTTGACACCATTACTAAGCCAGATATTGGGATGTAATGCTGCAATTTGGGCCAAAGATTAAGTGGGTGGCACTAATAAATATGCAACAGCTTTGGGACTTACATCTAGGTTTAAAACTCAGGTAGCACGCTTCCACGACTGGAAATGAGCTATACTGGTTGCAGTAACTCATATATACAGGGGTTCATGTTTCCACCATAACTAAGCCAAATATTGAGATATTATACTGCAATTTGGTCCAAACACTAAGTAAAAAATACTAATAAATATGGAATAGCTTTGAGATGTACAGAATGGGTTAACTCATGTCACTATTGCTCTGTAACCTGCATTGAAGTGGTCTAGCTGCAATAAACCCATATACCTAGTGCGTCATTTTGACACCATTACTAAGCCAAATATGGGGATGTAATGCTGCAATTTGGGCCAAAGATTAAGTGGGTGGCACTAATAAATATGCAACAGCTTTGGGACTTACATCTAGGTTTAAAACTCAGGTAGCACGCTTCCACGACTGGAAATGAGCTATACTGGTTGCAGTAACTCATATATACAGGGGTTCATGTTTCCACCATAACTAAGCCAAATATTGAGATATTATACTGCAATTTGGTCCAAACACTAAGTAAAAAATACTAATAAATATGGAATAGCTTTGAGATGTACAGAATGGGTTAACTCATGTCACTATTGCTCTGTAACCTGCATTGAAGTGGTCTAGCTGCAATAAACCCATATACCTAGTGCGCCATTTTGACACCATTACTAAGCCAGATATTGGGATGTAATGCTGCAATTTGGGCCAAAGATTAAGTGGGTGGCACTAATAAATATGCAACAGCTTTGGGACTTACATCTAGGTTTAAAACTCAGGTAGCACGCTTCCACGACTGGAAATGAGCTATACTGGTTGCAGTAACTCATATATACAGGGGTTCATGTTTCCACCATAACTAAGCCAAATATTGAGATATTATACTGCAATTTGGTCCAAACACTAAGTAAAAAATACTAATAAATATGGAATAGCTTTGAGATGTACAGAATGGGTTAACTCATGTCACTATTGCTCTGTAACCTGCATTGAAGTGGTCTAGCTGCAATAAACCCATATACCTAGTGCGTCATTTTGACACCATTACTAAGCCAAATATGGGGATGTAATGCTGCAATTTGGGCCAAAGATTAAGTGGGTGGCACTAATAAATATGCAACAGCTTTGGGACTTACATCTAGGTTTAAAACTCAGGTAGCACGCTTCCACGACTGGAAATGAGCTATACTGGTTGCAGTAACTCATATATACAGGGGTTCATGTTTCCACCATAACTAAGCCAAATATTGAGATATTATACTGCAATTTGGTCCAAACACTAAGTAAAAAATACTAATAAATATGGAATAGCTTTGAGATGTACAGAATGGGTTAACTCATGTCACTATTGCTCTGTAACCTGCATTGAAGTGGTCTAGCTGCAATAAACCCATATACCTAGTGCGCCATTTTGACACCATTACTAAGCCAGATATTGGGATGTAATGCTGCAATTTGGGCCAAAGATTAAGTGGGTGGCACTAATAAATATGCAACAGCTTTGGGACTTACATCTAGGTTTAAAACTCAGGTAGCACGCTTCCACGACTGGAAATGAGCTATACTGGTTGCAGTAACTCATATATACAGGGGTTCATGTTTCCACCATAACTAAGCCAAATACTGAGATATTATACTGCAATTTGGTCCAAACACTAAGTAAAAAATACTAATAAATATGGAATAGCTTTGAGATGTACAGAATGGGTTAACTCATGTCACTATTGCTCTGTAACCTGCATTGAAGTGGTCTAGCTGCAATAAACCCATATACCTAGTGCGCCATTTTGACACCATTACTAAGCCAGATATTGGGATGTAATGCTGCAATTTGGGCCAAAGATTAAGTGGGTGGCACTAATAAATATGCAACAGCTTTGGGACTTACATCTAGGTTTAAAACTCAGGTAGCACGCTTCCACGACTGGAAATGAGCTATACTGGTTGCAGTAACTCATATATACAGGGGTTCATGTTTCCACCATAACTAAGCCAAATATTGAGATATTATACTGCAATTTGGTCCAAACACTAAGTAAAAAATACTAATAAATATGGAATAGCTTTGAGATGTACAGAATGGGTTAACTCATGTCACTATTGCTCTGTAACCTGCATTGAAGTGGTCTAGCTGCAATAAACCCATATACCTAGTGCGCCATTTTGACACCATTACTAAGCCAGATATTGGGATGTAATGCTGCAATTTGGGCCAAAGATTAAGTGGGTGGCACTAATAAATATGCAACAGCTTTGGGACTTACATCTAGGTTTAAAACTCAGGTAGCACGCTTCCACGACTGGAAATGAGCTATACTGGTTGCAGTAACTCATATATACAGGGGTTCATGTTTCCACCATAACTAAGCCAAATATTGAGATATTATACTGCAATTTGGTCCAAACACTAAGTAAAAAATACTAATAAATATGGAATAGCTTTGAGATGTACAGAATGGGTTAACTCATGTCACTATTGCTCTGTAACCTGCATTGAAGTGGTCTAGCTGCAATAAACCCATATACCTAGTGCGTCATTTTGACACCATTACTAAGCCAAATATGGGGATGTAATGCTGCAATTTGGGCCAAAGATTAAGTGGGTGGCACTAATAAATATGCAACAGCTTTGGGACTTACATCTAGGTTTAAAACTCAGGTAGCACGCTTCCACGACTGGAAATGAGCTATACTGGTTGCAGTAACTCATATATACAGGGGTTCATGTTTCCACCATAACTAAGCCAAATATTGAGATATTATACTGCAATTTGGTCCAAACACTAAGTAAAAAATACTAATAAATATGGAATAGCTTTGAGATGTACAGAATGGGTTAACTCATGTCACTATTGCTCTGTAACCTGCATTGAAGTGGTCTAGCTGCAATAAACCCATATACCTAGTGCGCCATTTTGACACCATTACTAAGCCAGATATTGGGATGTAATGCTGCAATTTGGGCCAAAGATTAAGTGGGTGGCACTAATAAATATGCAACAGCTTTGGGACTTACATCTAGGTTTAAAACTCAGGTAGCACGCTTCCACGACTGGAAATGAGCTATACTGGTTGCAGTAACTCATATATACAGGGGTTCATGTTTCCACCATAACTAAGCCAAATATTGAGATATTATACTGCAATTTGGTCCAAACACTAAGTAAAAAATACTAATAAATATGGAATAGCTTTGAGATGTACAGAATGGGTTAACTCATGTCACTATTGCTCTGTAACCTGCATTGAAGTGGTCTAGCTGCAATAAACCCATATACCTAGTGCGCCATTTTGACACCATTACTAAGCCAGATATTGGGATGTAATGCTGCAATTTGGGCCAAAGATTAAGTGGGTGGCACTAATAAATATGCAACAGCTTTGGGACTTACATCTAGGTTTAAAACTCAGGTAGCACGCTTCCACGACTGGAAATGAGCTATACTGGTTGCAGTAACTCATATATACAGGGGTTCATGTTTCCACCATAACTAAGCCAAATATTGAGATATTATACTGCAATTTGGTCCAAACACTAAGTAAAAAATACTAATAAATATGGAATAGCTTTGAGATGTACAGAATGGGTTAACTCATGTCACTATTGCTCTGTAACCTGCATTGAAGTGGTCTAGCTGCAATAAACCCATATACCTAGTGCGCCATTTTGACACCATTACTAAGCCAGATATTGGGATGTAATGCTGCAATTTGGGCCAAAGATTAAGTGGGTGGCACTAATAAATATGCAACAGCTTTGGGACTTACATCTAGGTTTAAAACTCAGGTAGCACGCTTCCACGACTGGAAATGAGCTATACTGGTTGCAGTAACTCATATATACAGGGGTTCATGTTTCCACCATAACTAAGCCAAATATTGAGATATTATACTGCAATTTGGTCCAAACACTAAGTAAAAAATGCTAATAAATATGGAATAGCTTTGAGATGTACAGAATGGGTTAACTCATGTCACTATTGCTCTGTAACCTGCATTGAAGTGGTCTAGCTGCAATAAACCCATATACCTAGTGCGCCATTTTGACACCATTACTAAGCCAGATATTGGGATGTAATGCTGCAATTTGGGCCAAAGATTAAGTGGGTGGCACTAATAAATATGCAACAGCTTTGGGACTTACATCTAGGTTTAAAACTCAGGTAGCACGCTTCCACGACTGGAAATGAGCTATACTGGTTGCAGTAACTCATATATACAGGGGTTCATGTTTCCACCATAACTAAGCCAAATATTGAGATATTATACTGCAATTTGGTCCAAACACTAAGTAAAAAATGCTAATAAATATGGAATAGCTTTGAGATGTACAGAATGGGTTAACTCATGTCACTATTGCTCTGTAACCTGCATTGAAGTGGTCTAGCTGCAATAAACCCATATACCTAGTGCGCCATTTTGACACCATTACTAAGCCAGATATTGGGATGTAATGCTGCAATTTGGGCCAAAGATTAAGTGGGTGGCACTAATAAATATGCAACAGCTTTGGGACTTACATCTAGGTTTAAAACTCAGGTAGCACGCTTCCACGACTGGAAATGAGCTATACTGGTTGCAGTAACTCATATATACAGGGGTTCATGTTTCCACCATAACTAAGCCAAATATTGAGATATTATACTGCAATTTGGTCCAAACACTAAGTAAAAAATACTAATAAATATGGAATAGCTTTGAGATGTACAGAATGGGTTAACTCATGTCACTATTGCTCTGTAACCTGCATTGAAGTGGTCTAGCTGCAATAAACCCATATACCTAGTGCGTCATTTTGACACCATTACTAAGCCAAATATGGGGATGTAATGCTGCAATTTGGGCCAAAGATTAAGTGGGTGGCACTAATAAATATGCAACAGCTTTGGGACTTACATCTAGGTTTAAAACTCAGGTAGCACGCTTCCACGACTGGAAATGAGCTATACTGGTTGCAGTAACTCATATATACAGGGGTTCATGTTTCCACCATAACTAAGCCAAATATTGAGATATTATACTGCAATTTGGTCCAAACACTAAGTAAAAAATACTAATAAATATGGAATAGCTTTGAGATGTACAGAATGGGTTAACTCATGTCACTATTGCTCTGTAACCTGCATTGAAGTGGTCTAGCTGCAATAAACCCATATACCTAGTGCGCCATTTTGACACCATTACTAAGCCAGATATTGGGATGTAATGCTGCAATTTGGGCCAAAGATTAAGTGGGTGGCACTAATAAATATGCAACAGCTTTGGGACTTACATCTAGGTTTAAAACTCAGGTAGCACGCTTCCACGACTGGAAATGAGCTATACTGGTTGCAGTAACTCATATATACAGGGGTTCATGTTTCCACCATAACTAAGCCAAATATTGAGATATTATACTGCAATTTGGTCCAAACACTAAGTAAAAAATACTAATAAATATGGAATAGCTTTGAGATGTACAGAATGGGTTAACTCATGTCACTATTGCTCTGTAACCTGCATTGAAGTGGTCTAGCTGCAATAAACCCATATACCTAGTGCGCCATTTTGACACCATTACTAAGCCAGATATTGGGATGTAATGCTGCAATTTGGGCCAAAGATTAAGTGGGTGGCACTAATAAATATGCAACAGCTTTGGGACTTACATCTAGGTTTAAAACTCAGGTAGCACGCTTCCACGACTGGAAATGAGCTATACTGGTTGCAGTAACTCATATATACAGGGGTTCATGTTTCCACCATAACTAAGCCAAATATTGAGATATTATACTGCAATTTGGTCCAAACACTAAGTAAAAAATACTAATAAATATGGAATAGCTTTGAGATGTACAGAATGGGTTAACTCATGTCACTATTGCTCTGTAACCTGCATTGAAGTGGTCTAGCTGCAATAAACCCATATACCTAGTGCGCCATTTTGACACCATTACTAAGCCAGATATTGGGATGTAATGCTGCAATTTGGGCCAAAGATTAAGTGGGTGGCACTAATAAATATGCAACAGCTTTGGGACTTACATCTAGGTTTAAAACTCAGGTAGCACGCTTCCACGACTGGAAATGAGCTATACTGGTTGCAGTAACTCATATATACAGGGGTTCATGTTTCCACCATAACTAAGCCAAATATTGAGATATTATACTGCAATTTGGTCCAAACACTAAGTAAAAAATGCTAATAAATATGGAATAGCTTTGAGATGTACAGAATGGGTTAACTCATGTCACTATTGCTCTGTAACCTGCATTGAAGTGGTCTAGCTGCAATAAACCCATATACCTAGTGCGCCATTTTGACACCATTACTAAGCCAGATATTGGGATGTAATGCTGCAATTTGGGCCAAAGATTAAGTGGGTGGCACTAATAAATATGCAACAGCTTTGGGACTTACATCTAGGTTTAAAACTCAGGTAGCACGCTTCCACGACTGGAAATGAGCTATACTGGTTGCAGTAACTCATATATACAGGGGTTCATGTTTCCACCATAACTAAGCCAAATATTGAGATATTATACTGCAATTTGGTCCAAACACTAAGTAAAAAATACTAATAAATATGGAATAGCTTTGAGATGTACAGAATGGGTTAACTCATGTCACTATTGCTCTGTAACCTGCATTGAAGTGGTCTAGCTGCAATAAACCCATATACCTAGTGCGCCATTTTGACACCATTACTAAGCCAGATATTGGGATGTAATGCTGCAATTTGGGCCAAAGATTAAGTGGGTGGCACTAATAAATATGCAACAGCTTTGGGACTTACATCTAGGTTTAAAACTCAGGTAGCACGCTTCCACGACTGGAAATGAGCTATACTGGTTGCAGTAACTCATATATACAGGGGTTCATGTTTCCACCATAACTAAGCCAAATATTGAGATATTATACTGCAATTTGGTCCAAACACTAAGTAAAAAATGCTAATAAATATGGAATAGCTTTGAGATGTACAGAATGGGTTAACTCATGTCACTATTGCTCTGTAACCTGCATTGAAGTGGTCTAGCTGCAATAAACCCATATACCTAGTGCGCCATTTTGACACCATTACTAAGCCAGATATTGGGATGTAATGCTGCAATTTGGGCCAAAGATTAAGTGGGTGGCACTAATAAATATGCAACAGCTTTGGGACTTACATCTAGGTTTAAAACTCAGGTAGCACGCTTCCACGACTGGAAATGAGCTATACTGGTTGCAGTAACTCATATATACAGGGGTTCATGTTTCCACCATAACTAAGCCAAATATTGAGATATTATACTGCAATTTGGTCCAAACACTAAGTAAAAAATACTAATAAATATGGAATAGCTTTGAGATGTACAGAATGGGTTAACTCATGTCACTATTGCTCTGTAACCTGCATTGAAGTGGTCTAGCTGCAATAAACCCATATACCTAGTGCGCCATTTTGACACCATTACTAAGCCAGATATTGGGATGTAATGCTGCAATTTGGGCCAAAGATTAAGTGGGTGGCACTAATAAATATGCAACAGCTTTGGGACTTACATCTAGGTTTAAAACTCAGGTAGCACGCTTCCACGACTGGAAATGAGCTATACTGGTTGCAGTAACTCATATATACAGGGGTTCATGTTTCCACCATAACTAAGCCAAATATTGAGATATTATACTGCAATTTGGTCCAAACACTAAGTAAAAAATACTAATAAATATGGAATAGCTTTGAGATGTACAGAATGGGTTAACTCATGTCACTATTGCTCTGTAACCTGCATTGAAGTGGTCTAGCTGCAATAAACCCATATACCTAGTGCGCCATTTTGACACCATTACTAAGCCAGATATTGGGATGTAATGCTGCAATTTGGGCCAAAGATTAAGTGGGTGGCACTAATAAATATGCAACAGCTTTGGGACTTACATCTAGGTTTAAAACTCAGGTAGCACGCTTCCACGACTGGAAATGAGCTATACTGGTTGCAGTAACTCATATATACAGGGGTTCATGTTTCCACCATAACTAAGCCAAATATTGAGATATTATACTGCAATTTGGTCCAAACACTAAGTAAAAAATACTAATAAATATGGAATAGCTTTGAGATGTACAGAATGGGTTAACTCATGTCACTATTGCTCTGTAACCTGCATTGAAGTGGTCTAGCTGCAATAAACCCATATACCTAGTGCGCCATTTTGACACCATTACTAAGCCAGATATTGGGATGTAATGCTGCAATTTGGGCCAAAGATTAAGTGGGTGGCACTAATAAATATGCAACAGCTTTGGGACTTACATCTAGGTTTAAAACTCAGGTAGCACGCTTCCACGACTGGAAATGAGCTATACTGGTTGCAGTAACTCATATATACAGGGGTTCATGTTTCCACCATAACTAAGCCAAATATTGAGATATTATACTGCAATTTGGTCCAAACACTAAGTAAAAAATACTAATAAATATGGAATAGCTTTGAGATGTACAGAATGGGTTAACTCATGTCACTATTGCTCTGTAACCTGCATTGAAGTGGTCTAGCTGCAATAAACCCATATACCTAGTGCGCCATTTTGACACCATTACTAAGCCAGATATTGGGATGTAATGCTGCAATTTGGGCCAAAGATTAAGTGGGTGGCACTAATAAATATGCAACAGCTTTGGGACTTACATCTAGGTTTAAAACTCAGGTAGCACGCTTCCACGACTGGAAATGAGCTATACTGGTTGCAGTAACTCATATATACAGGGGTTCATGTTTCCACCATAACTAAGCCAAATATTGAGATATTATACTGCAATTTGGTCCAAACACTAAGTAAAAAATACTAATAAATATGGAATAGCTTTGAGATGTACAGAATGGGTTAACTCATGTCACTATTGCTCTGTAACCTGCATTGAAGTGGTCTAGCTGCAATAAACCCATATACCTAGTGCGCCATTTTGACACCATTACTAAGCCAGATATTGGGATGTAATGCTGCAATTTGGGCCAAAGATTAAGTGGGTGGCACTAATAAATATGCAACAGCTTTGGGACTTACATCTAGGTTTAAAACTCAGGTAGCACGCTTCCACGACTGGAAATGAGCTATACTGGTTGCAGTAACTCATATATACAGGGGTTCATGTTTCCACCATAACTAAGCCAAATATTGAGATATTATACTGCAATTTGGTCCAAACACTAAGTAAAAAATGCTAATAAATATGGAATAGCTTTGAGATGTACAGAATGGGTTAACTCATGTCACTATTGCTCTGTAACCTGCATTGAAGTGGTCTAGCTGCAATAAACCCATATACCTAGTGCGCCATTTTGACACCATTACTAAGCCAGATATTGGGATGTAATGCTGCAATTTGGGCCAAAGATTAAGTGGGTGGCACTAATAAATATGCAACAGCTTTGGGACTTACATCTAGGTTTAAAACTCAGGTAGCACGCTTCCACGACTGGAAATGAGCTATACTGGTTGCAGTAACTCATATATACAGGGGTTCATGTTTCCACCATAACTAAGCCAAATATTGAGATATTATACTGCAATTTGGTCCAAACACTAAGTAAAAAATACTAATAAATATGGAATAGCTTTGAGATGTACAGAATGGGTTAACTCATGTCACTATTGCTCTGTAACCTGCATTGAAGTGGTCTAGCTGCAATAAACCCATATACCTAGTGCGCCATTTTGACACCATTACTAAGCCAGATATTGGGATGTAATGCTGCAATTTGGGCCAAAGATTAAGTGGGTGGCACTAATAAATATGCAACAGCTTTGGGACTTACATCTAGGTTTAAAACTCAGGTAGCACGCTTCCACGACTGGAAATGAGCTATACTGGTTGCAGTAACTCATATATACAGGGGTTCATGTTTCCACCATAACTAAGCCAAATACTGAGATATTATACTGCAATTGGTCCAAACACTAAGTAAAAAATACTAATAAATATGGAATAGCTTTGAGATGTACAGAATGGGTTAACTCATGTCACTATTGCTCTGTAACCTGCATTGAAGTGGTCTAGCTGCAATAAACCCATATACCTAGTGCGCCATTTTGACACCATTACTAAGCCAGATATTGGGATGTAATGCTGCAATTTGGGCCAAAGATTAAGTGGGTGGCACTAATAAATATGCAACAGCTTTGGGACTTACATCTAGGTTTAAAACTCAGGTAGCACGCTTCCACGACTGGAAATGAGCTATACTGGTTGCAGTAACTCATATATACAGGGGTTCATGTTTCCACCATAACTAAGCCAAATATTGAGATATTATACTGCAATTTGGTCCAAACACTAAGTAAAAAATACTAATAAATATGGAATAGCTTTGAGATGTACAGAATGGGTTAACTCATGTCACTATTGCTCTGTAACCTGCATTGAAGTGGTCTAGCTGCAATAAACCCATATACCTAGTGCGCCATTTTGACACCATTACTAAGCCAGATATTGGGGATGTAATGCTGCAATTTGGGCCAAAGATTAAGTGGGTGGCACTAATAAATATGCAACAGCTTTGGGACTTACATCTAGGTTTAAAACTCAGGTAGCACGCTTCCACGACTGGAAATGAGCTATACTGGTTGCAGTAACTCATATATACAGGGGTTCATGTTTCCACCATAACTAAGCCAAATATTGAGATATTATACTGCAATTTGGTCCAAACACTAAGTAAAAAATACTAATAAATATGGAATAGCTTTGAGATGTACAGAATGGGTTAACTCATGTCACTATTGCTCTGTAACCTGCATTGAAGTGGTCTAGCTGCAATAAACCCATATACCTAGTGCGTCATTTTGACACCATTACTAAGCCAAATATTGGGATGTAATGCTGCAATTTGGGCCAAAGATTAAGTGGGTGGCACTAATAAATATGCAACAGCTTTGGGACTTACATCTAGGTTTAAAACTCAGGTAGCACGCTTCCACGACTGGAAATGAGCTATACTGGTTGCAGTAACTCATATATACAGGGGTTCATGTTTCCACCATAACTAAGCCAAATATTGAGATATTATACTGCAATTTGGTCCAAACACTAAGTAAAAAATACTAATAAATATGGAATAGCTTTGAGATGTACAGAATGGGTTAACTCATGTCACTATTGCTCTGTAACCTGCATTGAAGTGGTCTAGCTGCAATAAACCCATATACCTAGTGCGCCATTTTGACACCATTACTAAGCCAGATATTGGGATGTAATGCTGCAATTTGGGCCAAAGATTAAGTGGGTGGCACTAATAAATATGCAACAGCTTTGGGACTTACATCTAGGTTTAAAACTCAGGTAGCACGCTTCCACGACTGGAAATGAGCTATACTGGTTGCAGTAACTCATATATACAGGGGTTCATGTTTCCACCATAACTAAGCCAAATATTGAGATATTATACTGCAATTTGGTCCAAACACTAAGTAAAAAATACTAATAAATATGGAATAGCTTTGAGATGTACAGAATGGGTTAACTCATGTCACTATTGCTCTGTAACCTGCATTGAAGTGGTCTAGCTGCAATAAACCCATATACCTAGTGCGCCATTTTGACACCATTACTAAGCCAGATATTGGGATGTAATGCTGCAATTTGGGCCAAAGATTAAGTGGGTGGCACTAATAAATATGCAACAGCTTTGGGACTTACATCTAGGTTTAAAACTCAGGTAGCACGCTTCCACGACTGGAAATGAGCTATACTGGTTGCAGTAACTCATATATACAGGGGTTCATGTTTCCACCATAACTAAGCCAAATATTGAGATATTATACTGCAATTTGGTCCAAACACTAAGTAAAAAATACTAATAAATATGGAATAGCTTTGAGATGTACAGAATGGGTTAACTCATGTCACTATTGCTCTGTAACCTGCATTGAAGTGGTCTAGCTGCAATAAACCCATATACCTAGTGCGCCATTTTGACACCATTACTAAGCCAGATATTGGGATGTAATGCTGCAATTTGGGCCAAAGATTAAGTGGGTGGCACTAATAAATATGCAACAGCTTTGGGACTTACATCTAGGTTTAAAACTCAGGTAGCACGCTTCCACGACTGGAAATGAGCTATACTGGTTGCAGTAACTCATATATACAGGGGTTCATGTTTCCACCATAACTAAGCCAAATATTGAGATATTATACTGCAATTTGGTCCAAACACTAAGTAAAAAATACTAATAAATATGGAATAGCTTTGAGATGTACAGAATGGGTTAACTCATGTCACTATTGCTCTGTAACCTGCATTGAAGTGGTCTAGCTGCAATAAACCCATATACCTAGTGCGTCATTTTGACACCATTACTAAGCCAAATATGGGGATGTAATGCTGCAATTTGGGCCAAAGATTAAGTGGGTGGCACTAATAAATATGCAACAGCTTTGGGACTTACATCTAGGTTTAAAACTCAGGTAGCACGCTTCCACGACTGGAAATGAGCTATACTGGTTGCAGTAACTCATATATACAGGGGTTCATGTTTCCACCATAACTAAGCCAAATATTGAGATATTATACTGCAATTTGGTCCAAACACTAAGTAAAAAATACTAATAAATATGGAATAGCTTTGAGATGTACAGAATGGGTTAACTCATGTCACTATTGCTCTGTAACCTGCATTGAAGTGGTCTAGCTGCAATAAACCCATATACCTAGTGCGCCATTTTGACACCATTACTAAGCCAGATATTGGGATGTAATGCTGCAATTTGGGCCAAAGATTAAGTGGGTGGCACTAATAAATATGCAACAGCTTTGGGACTTACATCTAGGTTTAAAACTCAGGTAGCACGCTTCCACGACTGGAAATGAGCTATACTGGTTGCAGTAACTCATATATACAGGGGTTCATGTTTCCACCATAACTAAGCCAAATACTGAGATATTATACTGCAATTTGGTCCAAACACTAAGTAAAAAATACTAATAAATATGGAATAGCTTTGAGATGTACAGAATGGGTTAACTCATGTCACTATTGCTCTGTAACCTGCATTGAAGTGGTCTAGCTGCAATAAACCCATATACCTAGTGCGCCATTTTGACACCATTACTAAGCCAGATATTGGGATGTAATGCTGCAATTTGGGCCAAAGATTAAGTGGGTGGCACTAATAAATATGCAACAGCTTTGGGACTTACATCTAGGTTTAAAACTCAGGTAGCACGCTTCCACGACTGGAAATGAGCTATACTGGTTGCAGTAACTCATATATACAGGGGTTCATGTTTCCACCATAACTAAGCCAAATATTGAGATATTATACTGCAATTTGGTCCAAACACTAAGTAAAAAATACTAATAAATATGGAATAGCTTTGAGATGTACAGAATGGGTTAACTCATGTCACTATTGCTCTGTAACCTGCATTGAAGTGGTCTAGCTGCAATAAACCCATATACCTAGTGCGCCATTTTGACACCATTACTAAGCCAGATATTGGGATGTAATGCTGCAATTTGGGCCAAAGATTAAGTGGGTGGCACTAATAAATATGCAACAGCTTTGGGACTTACATCTAGGTTTAAAACTCAGGTAGCACGCTTCCACGACTGGAAATGAGCTATACTGGTTGCAGTAACTCATATATACAGGGGTTCATGTTTCCACCATAACTAAGCCAAATATTGAGATATTATACTGCAATTTGGTCCAAACACTAAGTAAAAAATACTAATAAATATGGAATAGCTTTGAGATGTACAGAATGGGTTAACTCATGTCACTATTGCTCTGTAACCTGCATTGAAGTGGTCTAGCTGCAATAAACCCATATACCTAGTGCGTCATTTTGACACCATTACTAAGCCAAATATGGGGATGTAATGCTGCAATTTGGGCCAAAGATTAAGTGGGTGGCACTAATAAATATGCAACAGCTTTGGGACTTACATCTAGGTTTAAAACTCAGGTAGCACGCTTCCACGACTGGAAATGAGCTATACTGGTTGCAGTAACTCATATATACAGGGGTTCATGTTTCCACCATAACTAAGCCAAATATTGAGATATTATACTGCAATTTGGTCCAAACACTAAGTAAAAAATACTAATAAATATGGAATAGCTTTGAGATGTACAGAATGGGTTAACTCATGTCACTATTGCTCTGTAACCTGCATTGAAGTGGTCTAGCTGCAATAAACCCATATACCTAGTGCGCCATTTTGACACCATTACTAAGCCAGATATTGGGATGTAATGCTGCAATTTGGGCCAAAGATTAAGTGGGTGGCACTAATAAATATGCAACAGCTTTGGGACTTACATCTAGGTTTAAAACTCAGGTAGCACGCTTCCACGACTGGAAATGAGCTATACTGGTTGCAGTAACTCATATATACAGGGGTTCATGTTTCCACCATAACTAAGCCAAATATTGAGATATTATACTGCAATTTGGTCCAAACACTAAGTAAAAAATACTAATAAATATGGAATAGCTTTGAGATGTACAGAATGGGTTAACTCATGTCACTATTGCTCTGTAACCTGCATTGAAGTGGTCTAGCTGCAATAAACCCATATACCTAGTGCGCCATTTTGACACCATTACTAAGCCAGATATTGGGATGTAATGCTGCAATTTGGGCCAAAGATTAAGTGGGTGGCACTAATAAATATGCAACAGCTTTGGGACTTACATCTAGGTTTAAAACTCAGGTAGCACGCTTCCACGACTGGAAATGAGCTATACTGGTTGCAGTAACTCATATATACAGGGGTTCATGTTTCCACCATAACTAAGCCAAATATTGAGATATTATACTGCAATTTGGTCCAAACACTAAGTAAAAAATACTAATAAATATGGAATAGCTTTGAGATGTACAGAATGGGTTAACTCATGTCACTATTGCTCTGTAACCTGCATTGAAGTGGTCTAGCTGCAATAAACCCATATACCTAGTGCGCCATTTTGACACCATTACTAAGCCAGATATTGGGATGTAATGCTGCAATTTGGGCCAAAGATTAAGTGGGTGGCACTAATAAATATGCAACAGCTTTGGGACTTACATCTAGGTTTAAAACTCAGGTAGCACGCTTCCACGACTGGAAATGAGCTATACTGGTTGCAGTAACTCATATATACAGGGGTTCATGTTTCCACCATAACTAAGCCAAATATTGAGATATTATACTGCAATTTGGTCCAAACACTAAGTAAAAAATACTAATAAATATGGAATAGCTTTGAGATGTACAGAATGGGTTAACTCATGTCACTATTGCTCTGTAACCTGCATTGAAGTGGTCTAGCTGCAATAAACCCATATACCTAGTGCGCCATTTTGACACCATTACTAAGCCAGATATTGGGATGTAATGCTGCAATTTGGGCCAAAGATTAAGTGGGTGGCACTAATAAATATGCAACAGCTTTGGGACTTACATCTAGGTTTAAAACTCAGGTAGCACGCTTCCACGACTGGAAATGAGCTATACTGGTTGCAGTAACTCATATATACAGGGGTTCATGTTTCCACCATAACTAAGCCAAATACTGAGATATTATACTGCAATTTGGTCCAAACACTAAGTAAAAAATACTAATAAATATGGAATAGCTTTGAGATGTACAGAATGGGTTAACTCATGTCACTATTGCTCTGTAACCTGCATTGAAGTGGTCTAGCTGCAATAAACCCATATACCTAGTGCGCCATTTTGACACCATTACTAAGCCAGATATTGGGATGTAATGCTGCAATTTGGGCCAAAGATTAAGTGGGTGGCACTAATAAATATGCAACAGCTTTGGGACTTACATCTAGGTTTAAAACTCAGGTAGCACGCTTCCACGACTGGAAATGAGCTATACTGGTTGCAGTAACTCATATATACAGGGGTTCATGTTTCCACCATAACTAAGCCAAATATTGAGATATTATACTGCAATTTGGTCCAAACACTAAGTAAAAAATACTAATAAATATGGAATAGCTTTGAGATGTACAGAATGGGTTAACTCATGTCACTATTGCTCTGTAACCTGCATTGAAGTGGTCTAGCTGCAATAAACCCATATACCTAGTGCGCCATTTTGACACCATTACTAAGCCAGATATTGGGATGTAATGCTGCAATTTGGGCCAAAGATTAAGTGGGTGGCACTAATAAATATGCAACAGCTTTGGGACTTACATCTAGGTTTAAAACTCAGGTAGCACGCTTCCACGACTGGAAATGAGCTATACTGGTTGCAGTAACTCATATATACAGGGGTTCATGTTTCCACCATAACTAAGCCAAATATTGAGATATTATACTGCAATTTGGTCCAAACACTAAGTAAAAAATACTAATAAATATGGAATAGCTTTGAGATGTACAGAATGGGTTAACTCATGTCACTATTGCTCTGTAACCTGCATTGAAGTGGTCTAGCTGCAATAAACCCATATACCTAGTGCGTCATTTTGACACCATTACTAAGCCAAATATGGGGATGTAATGCTGCAATTTGGGCCAAAGATTAAGTGGGTGGCACTAATAAATATGCAACAGCTTTGGGACTTACATCTAGGTTTAAAACTCAGGTAGCACGCTTCCACGACTGGAAATGAGCTATACTGGTTGCAGTAACTCATATATACAGGGGTTCATGTTTCCACCATAACTAAGCCAAATATTGAGATATTATACTGCAATTTGGTCCAAACACTAAGTAAAAAATACTAATAAATATGGAATAGCTTTGAGATGTACAGAATGGGTTAACTCATGTCACTATTGCTCTGTAACCTGCATTGAAGTGGTCTAGCTGCAATAAACCCATATACCTAGTGCGCCATTTTGACACCATTACTAAGCCAGATATTGGGATGTAATGCTGCAATTTGGGCCAAAGATTAAGTGGGTGGCACTAATAAATATGCAACAGCTTTGGGACTTACATCTAGGTTTAAAACTCAGGTAGCACGCTTCCACGACTGGAAATGAGCTATACTGGTTGCAGTAACTCATATATACAGGGGTTCATGTTTCCACCATAACTAAGCCAAATATTGAGATATTATACTGCAATTTGGTCCAAACACTAAGTAAAAAATACTAATAAATATGGAATAGCTTTGAGATGTACAGAATGGGTTAACTCATGTCACTATTGCTCTGTAACCTGCATTGAAGTGGTCTAGCTGCAATAAACCCATATACCTAGTGCGCCATTTTGACACCATTACTAAGCCAGATATTGGGATGTAATGCTGCAATTTGGGCCAAAGATTAAGTGGGTGGCACTAATAAATATGCAACAGCTTTGGGACTTACATCTAGGTTTAAAACTCAGGTAGCACGCTTCCACGACTGGAAATGAGCTATACTGGTTGCAGTAACTCATATATACAGGGGTTCATGTTTCCACCATAACTAAGCCAAATATTGAGATATTATACTGCAATTTGGTCCAAACACTAAGTAAAAAATACTAATAAATATGGAATAGCTTTGAGATGTACAGAATGGGTTAACTCATGTCACTATTGCTCTGTAACCTGCATTGAAGTGGTCTAGCTGCAATAAACCCATATACCTAGTGCGCCATTTTGACACCATTACTAAGCCAGATATTGGGATGTAATGCTGCAATTTGGGCCAAAGATTAAGTGGGTGGCACTAATAAATATGCAACAGCTTTGGGACTTACATCTAGGTTTAAAACTCAGGTAGCACGCTTCCACGACTGGAAATGAGCTATACTGGTTGCAGTAACTCATATATACAGGGGTTCATGTTTCCACCATAACTAAGCCAAATATTGAGATATTATACTGCAATTTGGTCCAAACACTAAGTAAAAAATACTAATAAATATGGAATAGCTTTGAGATGTACAGAATGGGTTAACTCATGTCACTATTGCTCTGTAACCTGCATTGAAGTGGTCTAGCTGCAATAAACCCATATACCTAGTGCGCCATTTTGACACCATTACTAAGCCAGATATTGGGATGTAATGCTGCAATTTGGGCCAAAGATTAAGTGGGTGGCACTAATAAATATGCAACAGCTTTGGGACTTACATCTAGGTTTAAAACTCAGGTAGCACGCTTCCACGACTGGAAATGAGCTATACTGGTTGCAGTAACTCATATATACAGGGGTTCATGTTTCCACCATAACTAAGCCAAATATTGAGATATTATACTGCAATTTGGTCCAAACACTAAGTAAAAAATACTAATAAATATGGAATAGCTTTGAGATGTACAGAATGGGTTAACTCATGTCACTATTGCTCTGTAACCTGCATTGAAGTGGTCTAGCTGCAATAAACCCATATACCTAGTGCGTCATTTTGACACCATTACTAAGCCAAATATGGGGATGTAATGCTGCAATTTGGGCCAAAGATTAAGTGGGTGGCACTAATAAATATGCAACAGCTTTGGGACTTACATCTAGGTTTAAAACTCAGGTAGCACGCTTCCACGACTGGAAATGAGCTATACTGGTTGCAGTAACTCATATATACAGGGGTTCATGTTTCCACCATAACTAAGCCAAATATTGAGATATTATACTGCAATTTGGTCCAAACACTAAGTAAAAAATACTAATAAATATGGAATAGCTTTGAGATGTACAGAATGGGTTAACTCATGTCACTATTGCTCTGTAACCTGCATTGAAGTGGTCTAGCTGCAATAAACCCATATACCTAGTGCGCCATTTTGACACCATTACTAAGCCAGATATTGGGATGTAATGCTGCAATTTGGGCCAAAGATTAAGTGGGTGGCACTAATAAATATGCAACAGCTTTGGGACTTACATCTAGGTTTAAAACTCAGGTAGCACGCTTCCACGACTGGAAATGAGCTATACTGGTTGCAGTAACTCATATATACAGGGGTTCATGTTTCCACCATAACTAAGCCAAATATTGAGATATTATACTGCAATTTGGTCCAAACACTAAGTAAAAAATACTAATAAATATGGAATAGCTTTGAGATGTACAGAATGGGTTAACTCATGTCACTATTGCTCTGTAACCTGCATTGAAGTGGTCTAGCTGCAATAAACCCATATACCTAGTGCGTCATTTTGACACCATTACTAAGCCAAATATGGGGATGTAATGCTGCAATTTGGGCCAAAGATTAAGTGGGTGGCACTAATAAATATGCAACAGCTTTGGGACTTACATCTAGGTTTAAAACTCAGGTAGCACGCTTCCACGACTGGAAATGAGCTATACTGGTTGCAGTAACTCATATATACAGGGGTTCATGTTTCCACCATAACTAAGCCAAATATTGAGATATTATACTGCAATTTGGTCCAAACACTAAGTAAAAAATACTAATAAATATGGAATAGCTTTGAGATGTACAGAATGGGTTAACTCATGTCACTATTGCTCTGTAACCTGCATTGAAGTGGTCTAGCTGCAATAAACCCATATACCTAGTGCGCCATTTTGACACCATTACTAAGCCAGATATTGGGATGTAATGCTGCAATTTGGGCCAAAGATTAAGTGGGTGGCACTAATAAATATGCAACAGCTTTGGGACTTACATCTAGGTTTAAAACTCAGGTAGCACGCTTCCACGACTGGAAATGAGCTATACTGGTTGCAGTAACTCATATATACAGGGGTTCATGTTTCCACCATAACTAAGCCAAATATTGAGATATTATACTGCAATTTGGTCCAAACACTAAGTAAAAAATACTAATAAATATGGAATAGCTTTGAGATGTACAGAATGGGTTAACTCATGTCACTATTGCTCTGTAACCTGCATTGAAGTGGTCTAGCTGCAATAAACCCATATACCTAGTGCGCCATTTTGACACCATTACTAAGCCAGATATTGGGATGTAATGCTGCAATTTGGGCCAAAGATTAAGTGGGTGGCACTAATAAATATGCAACAGCTTTGGGACTTACATCTAGGTTTAAAACTCAGGTAGCACGCTTCCACGACTGGAAATGAGCTATACTGGTTGCAGTAACTCATATATACAGGGGTTCATGTTTCCACCATAACTAAGCCAAATACTGAGATATTATACTGCAATTTGGTCCAAACACTAAGTAAAAAATACTAATAAATATGGAATAGCTTTGAGATGTACAGAATGGGTTAACTCATGTCACTATTGCTCTGTAACCTGCATTGAAGTGGTCTAGCTGCAATAAACCCATATACCTAGTGCGCCATTTTGACACCATTACTAAGCCAGATATTGGGATGTAATGCTGCAATTTGGGCCAAAGATTAAGTGGGTGGCACTAATAAATATGCAACAGCTTTGGGACTTACATCTAGGTTTAAAACTCAGGTAGCACGCTTCCACGACTGGAAATGAGCTATACTGGTTGCAGTAACTCATATATACAGGGGTTCATGTTTCCACCATAACTAAGCCAAATATTGAGATATTATACTGCAATTTGGTCCAAACACTAAGTAAAAAATACTAATAAATATGGAATAGCTTTGAGATGTACAGAATGGGTTAACTCATGTCACTATTGCTCTGTAACCTGCATTGAAGTGGTCTAGCTGCAATAAACCCATATACCTAGTGCGCCATTTTGACACCATTACTAAGCCAGATATTGGGATGTAATGCTGCAATTTGGGCCAAAGATTAAGTGGGTGGCACTAATAAATATGCAACAGCTTTGGGACTTACATCTAGGTTTAAAACTCAGGTAGCACGCTTCCACGGCTGGAAATGAGCTATACTGGTTGCAGTAACTCATATATACAGGGGTTCATGTTTCCACCATAACTAAGCCAAATATTGAGATATTATACTGCAATTTGGTCCAAACACTAAGTAAAAAATACTAATAAATATGGAATAGCTTTGAGATGTACAGAATGGGTTAACTCATGTCACTATTGCTCTGTAACCTGCATTGAAGTGGTCTAGCTGCAATAAACCCATATACCTAGTGCGTCATTTTGACACCATTACTAAGCCAAATATGGGGATGTAATGCTGCAATTTGGGCCAAAGATTAAGTGGGTGGCACTAATAAATATGCAACAGCTTTGGGACTTACATCTAGGTTTAAAACTCAGGTAGCACGCTTCCACGACTGGAAATGAGCTATACTGGTTGCAGTAACTCATATATACAGGGGTTCATGTTTCCACCATAACTAAGCCAAATATTGAGATATTATACTGCAATTTGGTCCAAACACTAAGTAAAAAATACTAATAAATATGGAATAGCTTTGAGATGTACAGAATGGGTTAACTCATGTCACTATTGCTCTGTAACCTGCATTGAAGTGGTCTAGCTGCAATAAACCCATATACCTAGTGCGCCATTTTGACACCATTACTAAGCCAGATATTGGGATGTAATGCTGCAATTTGGGCCAAAGATTAAGTGGGTGGCACTAATAAATATGCAACAGCTTTGGGACTTACATCTAGGTTTAAAACTCAGGTAGCACGCTTCCACGACTGGAAATGAGCTATACTGGTTGCAGTAACTCATATATACAGGGGTTCATGTTTCCACCATAACTAAGCCAAATATTGAGATATTATACTGCAATTTGGTCCAAACACTAAGTAAAAAATACTAATAAATATGGAATAGCTTTGAGATGTACAGAATGGGTTAACTCATGTCACTATTGCTCTGTAACCTGCATTGAAGTGGTCTAGCTGCAATAAACCCATATACCTAGTGCGCCATTTTGACACCATTACTAAGCCAGATATTGGGATGTAATGCTGCAATTTGGGCCAAAGATTAAGTGGGTGGCACTAATAAATATGCAACAGCTTTGGGACTTACATCTAGGTTTAAAACTCAGGTAGCACGCTTCCACGACTGGAAATGAGCTATACTGGTTGCAGTAACTCATATATACAGGGGTTCATGTTTCCACCATAACTAAGCCAAATACTGAGATATTATACTGCAATTTGGTCCAAACACTAAGTAAAAAATACTAATAAATATGGAATAGCTTTGAGATGTACAGAATGGGTTAACTCATGTCACTATTGCTCTGTAACCTGCATTGAAGTGGTCTAGCTGCAATAAACCCATATACCTAGTGCGCCATTTTGACACCATTACTAAGCCAGATATTGGGATGTAATGCTGCAATTTGGGCCAAAGATTAAGTGGGTGGCACTAATAAATATGCAACAGCTTTGGGACTTACATCTAGGTTTAAAACTCAGGTAGCACGCTTCCACGACTGGAAATGAGCTATACTGGTTGCAGTAACTCATATATACAGGGGTTCATGTTTCCACCATAACTAAGCCAAATATTGAGATATTATACTGCAATTTGGTCCAAACACTAAGTAAAAAATACTAATAAATATGGAATAGCTTTGAGATGTACAGAATGGGTTAACTCATGTCACTATTGCTCTGTAACCTGCATTGAAGTGGTCTAGCTGCAATAAACCCATATACCTAGTGCGCCATTTTGACACCATTACTAAGCCAGATATTGGGATGTAATGCTGCAATTTGGGCCAAAGATTAAGTGGGTGGCACTAATAAATATGCAACAGCTTTGGGACTTACATCTAGGTTTAAAACTCAGGTAGCACGCTTCCACGACTGGAAATGAGCTATACTGGTTGCAGTAACTCATATATACAGGGGTTCATGTTTCCACCATAACTAAGCCAAATATTGAGATATTATACTGCAATTTGGTCCAAACACTAAGTAAAAAATACTAATAAATATGGAATAGCTTTGAGATGTACAGAATGGGTTAACTCATGTCACTATTGCTCTGTAACCTGCATTGAAGTGGTCTAGCTGCAATAAACCCATATACCTAGTGCGTCATTTTGACACCATTACTAAGCCAAATATGGGGATGTAATGCTGCAATTTGGGCCAAAGATTAAGTGGGTGGCACTAATAAATATGCAACAGCTTTGGGACTTACATCTAGGTTTAAAACTCAGGTAGCACGCTTCCACGACTGGAAATGAGCTATACTGGTTGCAGTAACTCATATATACAGGGGTTCATGTTTCCACCATAACTAAGCCAAATATTGAGATATTATACTGCAATTTGGTCCAAACACTAAGTAAAAAATACTAATAAATATGGAATAGCTTTGAGATGTACAGAATGGGTTAACTCATGTCACTATTGCTCTGTAACCTGCATTGAAGTGGTCTAGCTGCAATAAACCCATATACCTAGTGCGCCATTTTGACACCATTACTAAGCCAGATATTGGGATGTAATGCTGCAATTTGGGCCAAAGATTAAGTGGGTGGCACTAATAAATATGCAACAGCTTTGGGACTTACATCTAGGTTTAAAACTCAGGTAGCACGCTTCCACGACTGGAAATGAGCTATACTGGTTGCAGTAACTCATATATACAGGGGTTCATGTTTCCACCATAACTAAGCCAAATATTGAGATATTATACTGCAATTTGGTCCAAACACTAAGTAAAAAATACTAATAAATATGGAATAGCTTTGAGATGTACAGAATGGGTTAACTCATGTCACTATTGCTCTGTAACCTGCATTGAAGTGGTCTAGCTGCAATAAACCCATATACCTAGTGCGCCATTTTGACACCATTACTAAGCCAGATATTGGGATGTAATGCTGCAATTTGGGCCAAAGATTAAGTGGGTGGCACTAATAAATATGCAACAGCTTTGGGACTTACATCTAGGTTTAAAACTCAGGTAGCACGCTTCCACGACTGGAAATGAGCTATACTGGTTGCAGTAACTCATATATACAGGGGTTCATGTTTCCACCATAACTAAGCCAAATATTGAGATATTATACTGCAATTTGGTCCAAACACTAAGTAAAAAATACTAATAAATATGGAATAGCTTTGAGATGTACAGAATGGGTTAACTCATGTCACTATTGCTCTGTAACCTGCATTGAAGTGGTCTAGCTGCAATAAACCCATATACCTAGTGCGCCATTTTGACACCATTACTAAGCCAGATATTGGGATGTAATGCTGCAATTTGGGCCAAAGATTAAGTGGGTGGCACTAATAAATATGCAACAGCTTTGGGACTTACATCTAGGTTTAAAACTCAGGTAGCACGCTTCCACGACTGGAAATGAGCTATACTGGTTGCAGTAACTCATATATACAGGGGTTCATGTTTCCACCATAACTAAGCCAAATATTGAGATATTATACTGCAATTTGGTCCAAACACTAAGTAAAAAATACTAATAAATATGGAATAGCTTTGAGATGTACAGAATGGGTTAACTCATGTCACTATTGCTCTGTAACCTGCATTGAAGTGGTCTAGCTGCAATAAACCCATATACCTAGTGCGCCATTTTGACACCATTACTAAGCCAGATATTGGGATGTAATGCTGCAATTTGGGCCAAAGATTAAGTGGGTGGCACTAATAAATATGCAACAGCTTTGGGACTTACATCTAGGTTTAAAACTCAGGTAGCACGCTTCCACGACTGGAAATGAGCTATACTGGTTGCAGTAACTCATATATACAGGGGTTCATGTTTCCACCATAACTAAGCCAAATATTGAGATATTATACTGCAATTTGGTCCAAACACTAAGTAAAAAATACTAATAAATATGGAATAGCTTTGAGATGTACAGAATGGGTTAACTCATGTCACTATTGCTCTGTAACCTGCATTGAAGTGGTCTAGCTGCAATAAACCCATATACCTAGTGCGTCATTTTGACACCATTACTAAGCCAAATATGGGGATGTAATGCTGCAATTTGGGCCAAAGATTAAGTGGGTGGCACTAATAAATATGCAACAGCTTTGGGACTTACATCTAGGTTTAAAACTCAGGTAGCACGCTTCCACGACTGGAAATGAGCTATACTGGTTGCAGTAACTCATATATACAGGGGTTCATGTTTCCACCATAACTAAGCCAAATATTGAGATATTATACTGCAATTTGGTCCAAACACTAAGTAAAAAATACTAATAAATATGGAATAGCTTTGAGATGTACAGAATGGGTTAACTCATGTCACTATTGCTCTGTAACCTGCATTGAAGTGGTCTAGCTGCAATAAACCCATATACCTAGTGCGCCATTTTGACACCATTACTAAGCCAGATATTGGGATGTAATGCTGCAATTTGGGCCAAAGATTAAGTGGGTGGCACTAATAAATATGCAACAGCTTTGGGACTTACATCTAGGTTTAAAACTCAGGTAGCACGCTTCCACGACTGGAAATGAGCTATACTGGTTGCAGTAACTCATATATACAGGGGTTCATGTTTCCACCATAACTAAGCCAAATATTGAGATATTATACTGCAATTTGGTCCAAACACTAAGTAAAAAATACTAATAAATATGGAATAGCTTTGAGATGTACAGAATGGGTTAACTCATGTCACTATTGCTCTGTAACCTGCATTGAAGTGGTCTAGCTGCAATAAACCCATATACCTAGTGCGCCATTTTGACACCATTACTAAGCCAGATATTGGGATGTAATGCTGCAATTTGGGCCAAAGATTAAGTGGGTGGCACTAATAAATATGCAACAGCTTTGGGACTTACATCTAGGTTTAAAACTCAGGTAGCACGCTTCCACGACTGGAAATGAGCTATACTGGTTGCAGTAACTCATATATACAGGGGTTCATGTTTCCACCATAACTAAGCCAAATATTGAGATATTATACTGCAATTTGGTCCAAACACTAAGTAAAAAATACTAATAAATATGGAATAGCTTTGAGATGTACAGAATGGGTTAACTCATGTCACTATTGCTCTGTAACCTGCATTGAAGTGGTCTAGCTGCAATAAACCCATATACCTAGTGCGCCATTTTGACACCATTACTAAGCCAGATATTGGGATGTAATGCTGCAATTTGGGCCAAAGATTAAGTGGGTGGCACTAATAAATATGCAACAGCTTTGGGACTTACATCTAGGTTTAAAACTCAGGTAGCACGCTTCCACGACTGGAAATGAGCTATACTGGTTGCAGTAACTCATATATACAGGGGTTCATGTTTCCACCATAACTAAGCCAAATATTGAGATATTATACTGCAATTTGGTCCAAACACTAAGTAAAAAATACTAATAAATATGGAATAGCTTTGAGATGTACAGAATGGGTTAACTCATGTCACTATTGCTCTGTAACCTGCATTGAAGTGGTCTAGCTGCAATAAACCCATATACCTAGTGCGCCATTTTGACACCATTACTAAGCCAGATATTGGGATGTAATGCTGCAATTTGGGCCAAAGATTAAGTGGGTGGCACTAATAAATATGCAACAGCTTTGGGACTTACATCTAGGTTTAAAACTCAGGTAGCACGCTTCCACGACTGGAAATGAGCTATACTGGTTGCAGTAACTCATATATACAGGGGTTCATGTTTCCACCATAACTAAGCCAAATATTGAGATATTATACTGCAATTTGGTCCAAACACTAAGTAAAAAATACTAATAAATATGGAATAGCTTTGAGATGTACAGAATGGGTTAACTCATGTCACTATTGCTCTGTAACCTGCATTGAAGTGGTCTAGCTGCAATAAACCCATATACCTAGTGCGTCATTTTGACACCATTACTAAGCCAAATATGGGGATGTAATGCTGCAATTTAGGCCAAAGATTAAGTGGGTGGCACTAATAAATATGCAACAGCTTTGGGACTTACATCTAGGTTTAAAACTCAGGTAGCACGCTTCCACGACTGGAAATGAGCTATACTGGTTGCAGTAACTCATATATACAGGGGTTCATGTTTCCACCATAACTAAGCCAAATATTGAGATATTATACTGCAATTTGGTCCAAACACTAAGTAAAAAATACTAATAAATATGGAATAGCTTTGAGATGTACAGAATGGGTTAACTCATGTCACTATTGCTCTGTAACCTGCATTGAAGTGGTCTAGCTGCAATAAACCCATATACCTAGTGCGCCATTTTGACACCATTACTAAGCCAGATATTGGGATGTAATGCTGCAATTTGGGCCAAAGATTAAGTGGGTGGCACTAATAAATATGCAACAGCTTTGGGACTTACATCTAGGTTTAAAACTCAGGTAGCACGCTTCCACGACTGGAAATGAGCTATACTGGTTGCAGTAACTCATATATACAGGGGTTCATGTTTCCACCATAACTAAGCCAAATATTGAGATATTATACTGCAATTTGGTCCAAACACTAAGTAAAAAATACTAATAAATATGGAATAGCTTTGAGATGTACAGAATGGGTTAACTCATGTCACTATTGCTCTGTAACCTGCATTGAAGTGGTCTAGCTGCAATAAACCCATATACCTAGTGCGTCATTTTGACACCATTACTAAGCCAAATATGGGGATGTAATGCTGCAATTTGGGCCAAAGATTAAGTGGGTGGCACTAATAAATATGCAACAGCTTTGGGACTTACATCTAGGTTTAAAACTCAGGTAGCACGCTTCCACGACTGGAAATGAGCTATACTGGTTGCAGTAACTCATATATACAGGGGTTCATGTTTCCACCATAACTAAGCCAAATATTGAGATATTATACTGCAATTTGGTCCAAACACTAAGTAAAAAATACTAATAAATATGGAATAGCTTTGAGATGTACAGAATGGGTTAACTCATGTCACTATTGCTCTGTAACCTGCATTGAAGTGGTCTAGCTGCAATAAACCCATATACCTAGTGCGCCATTTTGACACCATTACTAAGCCAGATATTGGGATGTAATGCTGCAATTTGGGCCAAAGATTAAGTGGGTGGCACTAATAAATATGCAACAGCTTTGGGACTTACATCTAGGTTTAAAACTCAGGTAGCACGCTTCCACGACTGGAAATGAGCTATACTGGTTGCAGTAACTCATATATACAGGGGTTCATGTTTCCACCATAACTAAGCCAAATATTGAGATATTATACTGCAATTTGGTCCAAACACTAAGTAAAAAATACTAATAAATATGGAATAGCTTTGAGATGTACAGAATGGGTTAACTCATGTCACTATTGCTCTGTAACCTGCATTGAAGTGGTCTAGCTGCAATAAACCCATATACCTAGTGCGCCATTTTGACACCATTACTAAGCCAGATATTGGGATGTAATGCTGCAATTTGGGCCAAAGATTAAGTGGGTGGCACTAATAAATATGCAACAGCTTTGGGACTTACATCTAGGTTTAAAACTCAGGTAGCACGCTTCCACGACTGGAAATGAGCTATACTGGTTGCAGTAACTCATATATACAGGGGTTCATGTTTCCACCATAACTAAGCCAAATACTGAGATATTATACTGCAATTTGGTCCAAACACTAAGTAAAAAATACTAATAAATATGGAATAGCTTTGAGATGTACAGAATGGGTTAACTCATGTCACTATTGCTCTGTAACCTGCATTGAAGTGGTCTAGCTGCAATAAACCCATATACCTAGTGCGCCATTTTGACACCATTACTAAGCCAGATATTGGGATGTAATGCTGCAATTTGGGCCAAAGATTAAGTGGGTGGCACTAATAAATATGCAACAGCTTTGGGACTTACATCTAGGTTTAAAACTCAGGTAGCACGCTTCCACGACTGGAAATGAGCTATACTGGTTGCAGTAACTCATATATACAGGGGTTCATGTTTCCACCATAACTAAGCCAAATATTGAGATATTATACTGCAATTTGGTCCAAACACTAAGTAAAAAATACTAATAAATATGGAATAGCTTTGAGATGTACAGAATGGGTTAACTCATGTCACTATTGCTCTGTAACCTGCATTGAAGTGGTCTAGCTGCAATAAACCCATATACCTAGTGCGCCATTTTGACACCATTACTAAGCCAGATATTGGGATGTAATGCTGCAATTTGGGCCAAAGATTAAGTGGGTGGCAGTAATAAATGCAACAGCTTTGGGACTTACATCTAGGTTTAAAACTCAGGTAGCACGCTTCCACGACTGGAAATGAGCTATACTGGTTGCAGTAACTCATATATACAGGGGTTCATGTTTCCACCATAACTAAGCCAAATATTGAGATATTATACTGCAATTTGGTCCAAACACTAAGTAAAAAATACTAATAAATATGGAATAGCTTTGAGATGTACAGAATGGGTTAACTCATGTCACTATTGCTCTGTAACCTGCATTGAAGTGGTCTAGCTGCAATAAACCCATATACCTAGTGCGCCATTTTGACACCATTACTAAGCCAGATATTGGGATGTAATGCTGCAATTTGGGCCAAAGATTAAGTGGGTGGCACTAATAAATATGCAACAGCTTTGGGACTTACATCTAGGTTTAAAACTCAGGTAGCACGCTTCCACGACTGGAAATGAGCTATACTGGTTGCAGTAACTCATATATACAGGGGTTCATGTTTCCACCATAACTAAGCCAAATATTGAGATATTATACTGCAATTTGGTCCAAACACTAAGTAAAAAATACTAATAAATATGGAATAGCTTTGAGATGTACAGAATGGGTTAACTCATGTCACTATTGCTCTGTAACCTGCATTGAAGTGGTCTAGCTGCAATAAACCCATATACCTAGTGCGCCATTTTGACACCATTACTAAGCCAGAATATTGGGATGTAATGCTGCAATTTGGGCCAAAGATTAAGTGGGTGGCACTAATAAATATGCAACAGCTTTGGGACTTACATCTAGGTTTAAAACTCAGGTAGCACGCTTCCACGACTGGAAATGAGCTATACTGGTTGCAGTAACTCATATATACAGGGGTTCATGTTTCCACCATAACTAAGCCAAATATTGAGATATTATACTGCAATTTGGTCCAAACACTAAGTAAAAAATACTAATAAATATGGAATAGCTTTGAGATGTACAGAATGGGTTAACTCATGTCACTATTGCTCTGTAACCTGCATTGAAGTGGTCTAGCTGCAATAAACCCATATACCTAGTGCGCCATTTTGACACCATTACTAAGCCAGATATTGGGGATGTAATGCTGCAATTTGGGCCAAAGATTAAGTGGGTGGCACTAATAAATATGCAACAGCTTTGGGACTTACATCTAGGTTTAAAACTCAGGTAGCACGCTTCCACGACTGGAAATGAGCTATACTGGTTGCAGTAACTCATATATACAGGGGTTCATGTTTCCACCATAACTAAGCCAAATATTGAGATATTATACTGCAATTTGGTCCAAACACTAAGTAAAAAATACTAATAAATATGGAATAGCTTTGAGATGTACAGAATGGGTTAACTCATGTCACTATTGCTCTGTAACCTGCATTGAAGTGGTCTAGCTGCAATAAACCCATATACCTAGTGCGCCATTTTGACACCATTACTAAGCCAGATATTGGGATGTAATGCTGCAATTTGGGCCAAAGATTAAGTGGGTGGCACTAATAAATATGCAACAGCTTTGGGACTTACATCTAGGTTTAAAACTCAGGTAGCACGCTTCCACGACTGGAAATGAGCTATACTGGTTGCAGTAACTCATATATACAGGGGTTCATGTTTCCACCATAACTAAGCCAAATATTGAGATATTATACTGCAATTTGGTCCAAACACTAAGTAAAAAATACTAATAAATATGGAATAGCTTTGAGATGTACAGAATGGGTTAACTCATGTCACTATTGCTCTGTAACCTGCATTGAAGTGGTCTAGCTGCAATAAACCCATATACCTAGTGCGTCATTTTGACACCATTACTAAGCCAGAATATGGGGATGTAATGCTGCAATTTGGGCCAAAGATTAAGTGGGTGGCACTAATAAATATGCAACAGCTTTGGGACTTACATCTAGGTTTAAAACTCAGGTAGCACGCTTCCACGACTGGAAATGAGCTATACTGGTTGCAGTAACTCATATATACAGGGGTTCATGTTTCCACCATAACTAAGCCAAATATTGAGATATTATACTGCAATTTGGTCCAAACACTAAGTAAAAAATACTAATAAATATGGAATAGCTTTGAGATGTACAGAATGGGTTAACTCATGTCACTATTGCTCTGTAACCTGCATTGAAGTGGTCTAGCTGCAATAAACCCATATACCTAGTGCGCCATTTTGACACCATTACTAAGCCAGATATTGGGATGTAATGCTGCAATTTGGGCCAAAGATTAAGTGGGTGGCACTAATAAATATGCAACAGCTTTGGGACTTACATCTAGGTTTAAAACTCAGGTAGCACGCTTCCACGACTGGAAATGAGCTATACTGGTTGCAGTAACTCATATATACAGGGGTTCATGTTTCCACCATAACTAAGCCAAATATTGAGATATTATACTGCAATTTGGTCCAAACACTAAGTAAAAAATGCTAATAAATATGGAATAGCTTTGAGATGTACAGAATGGGTTAACTCATGTCACTATTGCTCTGTAACCTGCATTGAAGTGGTCTAGCTGCAATAAACCCATATACCTAGTGCGCCATTTTGACACCATTACTAAGCCAGATATTGGGATGTAATGCTGCAATTTGGGCCAAAGATTAAGTGGGTGGCACTAATAAATATGCAACAGCTTTGGGACTTACATCTAGGTTTAAAACTCAGGTAGCACGCTTCCACGACTGGAAATGAGCTATACTGGTTGCAGTAACTCATATATACAGGGGTTCATGTTTCCACCATAACTAAGCCAAATATTGAGATATTATACTGCAATTTGGTCCAAACACTAAGTAAAAAATACTAATAAATATGGAATAGCTTTGAGATGTACAGAATGGGTTAACTCATGTCACTATTGCTCTGTAACCTGCATTGAAGTGGTCTAGCTGCAATAAACCCATATACCTAGTGCGCCATTTTGACACCATTACTAAGCCAGATATTGGGATGTAATGCTGCAATTTGGGCCAAAGATTAAGTGGGTGGCACTAATAAATATGCAACAGCTTTGGGACTTACATCTAGGTTTAAAACTCAGGTAGCACGCTTCCACGACTGGAAATGAGCTATACTGGTTGCAGTAACTCATATATACAGGGGTTCATGTTTCCACCATAACTAAGCCAAATATTGAGATATTATACTGCAATTTGGTCCAAACACTAAGTAAAAAATACTAATAAATATGGAATAGCTTTGAGATGTACAGAATGGGTTAACTCATGTCACTATTGCTCTGTAACCTGCATTGAAGTGGTCTAGCTGCAATAAACCCATATACCTAGTGCGTCATTTTGACACCATTACTAAGCCAAATATGGGGATGTAATGCTGCAATTTGGGCCAAAGATTAAGTGGGTGGCACTAATAAATATGCAACAGCTTTGGGACTTACATCTAGGTTTAAAACTCAGGTAGCACGCTTCCACGACTGGAAATGAGCTATACTGGTTGCAGTAACTCATATATACAGGGGTTCATGTTTCCACCATAACTAAGCCAAATATTGAGATATTATACTGCAATTTGGTCCAAACACTAAGTAAAAAATACTAATAAATATGGAATAGCTTTGAGATGTACAGAATGGGTTAACTCATGTCACTATTGCTCTGTAACCTGCATTGAAGTGGTCTAGCTGCAATAAACCCATATACCTAGTGCGCCATTTTGACACCATTACTAAGCCAGATATTGGGATGTAATGCTGCAATTTGGGCCAAAGATTAAGTGGGTGGCACTAATAAATATGCAACAGCTTTGGGACTTACATCTAGGTTTAAAACTCAGGTAGCACGCTTCCACGACTGGAAATGAGCTATACTGGTTGCAGTAACTCATATATACAGGGGTTCATGTTTCCACCATAACTAAGCCAAATATTGAGATATTATACTGCAATTTGGTCCAAACACTAAGTAAAAAATACTAATAAATATGGAATAGCTTTGAGATGTACAGAATGGGTTAACTCATGTCACTATTGCTCTGTAACCTGCATTGAAGTGGTCTAGCTGCAATAAACCCATATACCTAGTGCGCCATTTTGACACCATTACTAAGCCAGATATTGGGATGTAATGCTGCAATTTGGGCCAAAGATTAAGTGGGTGGCACTAATAAATATGCAACAGCTTTGGGACTTACATCTAGGTTTAAAACTCAGGTAGCACGCTTCCACGACTGGAAATGAGCTATACTGGTTGCAGTAACTCATATATACAGGGGTTCATGTTTCCACCATAACTAAGCCAAATATTGAGATATTATACTGCAATTTGGTCCAAACACTAAGTAAAAAATACTAATAAATATGGAATAGCTTTGAGATGTACAGAATGGGTTAACTCATGTCACTATTGCTCTGTAACCTGCATTGAAGTGGTCTAGCTGCAATAAACCCATATACCTAGTGCGCCATTTTGACACCATTACTAAGCCAGATATTGGGATGTAATGCTGCAATTTGGGCCAAAGATTAAGTGGGTGGCACTAATAAATATGCAACAGCTTTGGGACTTACATCTAGGTTTAAAACTCAGGTAGCACGCTTCCACGACTGGAAATGAGCTATACTGGTTGCAGTAACTCATATATACAGGGGTTCATGTTTCCACCATAACTAAGCCAAATATTGAGATATTATACTGCAATTTGGTCCAAACACTAAGTAAAAAATACTAATAAATATGGAATAGCTTTGAGATGTACAGAATGGGTTAACTCATGTCACTATTGCTCTGTAACCTGCATTGAAGTGGTCTAGCTGCAATAAACCCATATACCTAGTGCGTCATTTTGACACCATTACTAAGCCAAATATGGGGATGTAATGCTGCAATTTGGGCCAAAGATTAAGTGGGTGGCACTAATAAATATGCAACAGCTTTGGGACTTACATCTAGGTTTAAAACTCAGGTAGCACGCTTCCACGACTGGAAATGAGCTATACTGGTTGCAGTAACTCATATATACAGGGGTTCATGTTTCCACCATAACTAAGCCAAATATTGAGATATTATACTGCAATTTGGTCCAAACACTAAGTAAAAAATACTAATAAATATGGAATAGCTTTGAGATGTACAGAATGGGTTAACTCATGTCACTATTGCTCTGTAACCTGCATTGAAGTGGTCTAGCTGCAATAAACCCATATACCTAGTGCGCCATTTTGACACCATTACTAAGCCAGATATTGGGATGTAATGCTGCAATTTGGGCCAAAGATTAAGTGGGTGGCACTAATAAATATGCAACAGCTTTGGGACTTACATCTAGGTTTAAAACTCAGGTAGCACGCTTCCACGACTGGAAATGAGCTATACTGGTTGCAGTAACTCATATATACAGGGGTTCATGTTTCCACCATAACTAAGCCAAATATTGAGATATTATACTGCAATTTGGTCCAAACACTAAGTAAAAAATACTAATAAATATGGAATAGCTTTGAGATGTACAGAATGGGTTAACTCATGTCACTATTGCTCTGTAACCTGCATTGAAGTGGTCTAGCTGCAATAAACCCATATACCTAGTGCGCCATTTTGACACCATTACTAAGCCAGATATTGGGATGTAATGCTGCAATTTGGGCCAAAGATTAAGTGGGTGGCACTAATAAATATGCAACAGCTTTGGGACTTACATCTAGGTTTAAAACTCAGGTAGCACGCTTCCACGACTGGAAATGAGCTATACTGGTTGCAGTAACTCATATATACAGGGGTTCATGTTTCCACCATAACTAAGCCAAATATTGAGATATTATACTGCAATTTGGTCCAAACACTAAGTAAAAAATACTAATAAATATGGAATAGCTTTGAGATGTACAGAATGGGTTAACTCATGTCACTATTGCTCTGTAACCTGCATTGAAGTGGTCTAGCTGCAATAAACCCATATACCTAGTGCGCCATTTTGACACCATTACTAAGCCAGATATTGGGATGTAATGCTGCAATTTGGGCCAAAGATTAAGTGGGTGGCACTAATAAATATGCAACAGCTTTGGGACTTACATCTAGGTTTAAAACTCAGGTAGCACGCTTCCACGACTGGAAATGAGCTATACTGGTTGCAGTAACTCATATATACAGGGGTTCATGTTTCCACCATAACTAAGCCAAATATTGAGATATTATACTGCAATTTGGTCCAAACACTAAGTAAAAAATACTAATAAATATGGAATAGCTTTGAGATGTACAGAATGGGTTAACTCATGTCACTATTGCTCTGTAACCTGCATTGAAGTGGTCTAGCTGCAATAAACCCATATACCTAGTGCGTCATTTTGACACCATTACTAAGCCAAATATGGGGATGTAATGCTGCAATTTGGGCCAAAGATTAAGTGGGTGGCACTAATAAATATGCAACAGCTTTGGGACTTACATCTAGGTTTAAAACTCAGGTAGCACGCTTCCACGACTGGAAATGAGCTATACTGGTTGCAGTAACTCATATATACAGGGGTTCATGTTTCCACCATAACTAAGCCAAATATTGAGATATTATACTGCAATTTGGTCCAAACACTAAGTAAAAAATACTAATAAATATGGAATAGCTTTGAGATGTACAGAATGGGTTAACTCATGTCACTATTGCTCTGTAACCTGCATTGAAGTGGTCTAGCTGCAATAAACCCATATACCTAGTGCGCCATTTTGACACCATTACTAAGCCAGATATTGGGATGTAATGCTGCAATTTGGGCCAAAGATTAAGTGGGTGGCACTAATAAATATGCAACAGCTTTGGGACTTACATCTAGGTTTAAAACTCAGGTAGCACGCTTCCACGACTGGAAATGAGCTATACTGGTTGCAGTAACTCATATATACAGGGGTTCATGTTTCCACCATAACTAAGCCAAATATTGAGATATTATACTGCAATTTGGTCCAAACACTAAGTAAAAAATACTAATAAATATGGAATAGCTTTGAGATGTACAGAATGGGTTAACTCATGTCACTATTGCTCTGTAACCTGCATTGAAGTGGTCTAGCTGCAATAAACCCATATACCTAGTGCGCCATTTTGACACCATTACTAAGCCAGATATTGGGATGTAATGCTGCAATTTGGGCCAAAGATTAAGTGGGTGGCACTAATAAATATGCAACAGCTTTGGGACTTACATCTAGGTTTAAAACTCAGGTAGCACGCTTCCACGACTGGAAATGAGCTATACTGGTTGCAGTAACTCATATATACAGGGGTTCATGTTTCCACCATAACTAAGCCAAATATTGAGATATTATACTGCAATTTGGTCCAAACACTAAGTAAAAAATACTAATAAATATGGAATAGCTTTGAGATGTACAGAATGGGTTAACTCATGTCACTATTGCCCTGTAACCTGCATTGAAGTGGTCTAGCTGCAATAAACCCATATACCTAGTGCGCCATTTTGACACCATTACTAAGCCAGATATTGGGATGTAATGCTGCAATTTGGGCCAAAGATTAAGTGGGTGGCACTAATAAATATGCAACAGCTTTGGGACTTACATCTAGGTTTAAAACTCAGGTAGCACGCTTCCACGACTGGAAATGAGCTATACTGGTTGCAGTAACTCATATATACAGGGGTTCATGTTTCCACCATAACTAAGCCAAATATTGAGATATTATACTGCAATTTGGTCCAAACACTAAGTAAAAAATACTAATAAATATGGAATAGCTTTGAGATGTACAGAATGGGTTAACTCATGTCACTATTGCTCTGTAACCTGCATTGAAGTGGTCTAGCTGCAATAAACCCATATACCTAGTGCGCCATTTTGACACCATTACTAAGCCAGATATTGGGATGTAATGCTGCAATTTGGGCCAAAGATTAAGTGGGTGGCACTAATAAATATGCAACAGCTTTGGGACTTACATCTAGGTTTAAAACTCAGGTAGCACGCTTCCACGACTGGAAATGAGCTATACTGGTTGCAGTAACTCATATATACAGGGGTTCATGTTTCCACCATAACTAAGCCAAATACTGAGATATTATACTGCAATTTGGTCCAAACACTAAGTAAAAAATACTAATAAATATGGAATAGCTTTGAGATGTACAGAATGGGTTAACTCATGTCACTATTGCCCTGTAACCTGCATTGAAGTGGTCTAGCTGCAATAAACCCATATACCTAGTGCGCCATTTTGACACCATTACTAAGCCAGATATTGGGATGTAATGCTGCAATTTGGGCCAAAGATTAAGTGGGTGGCACTAATAAATATGCAACAGCTTTGGGACTTACATCTAGGTTTAAAACTCAGGTAGCACGCTTCCACGACTGGAAATGAGCTATACTGGTTGCAGTAACTCATATATACAGGGGTTCATGTTTCCACCATAACTAAGCCAAATATTGAGATATTATACTGCAATTTGGTCCAAACACTAAGTAAAAAATACTAATAAATATGGAATAGCTTTGAGATGTACAGAATGGGTTAACTCATGTCACTATTGCCCTGTAACCTGCATTGAAGTGGTCTAGCTGCAATAAACCCATATACCTAGTGCGCCATTTTGACACCATTACTAAGCCAGATATTGGGATGTAATGCTGCAATTTGGGCCAAAGATTAAGTGGGTGGCACTAATAAATATGCAACAGCTTTGGGACTTACATCTAGGTTTAAAACTCAGGTAGCACGCTTCCACGACTGGAAATGAGCTATACTGGTTGCAGTAACTCATATATACAGGGGTTCATGTTTCCACCATAACTAAGCCAAATATTGAGATATTATACTGCAATTTGGTCCAAACACTAAGTAAAAAATACTAATAAATATGGAATAGCTTTAAGATGTACAGAATGGGTTAACTCATGTCACTATTGCTCTGTAACCTGCATTGAAGTGGTCTAGCTGCAATAAACCCATATACCTAGTGCGCCATTTTGACACCATTACTAAGCCAGATATTGGGATGTAATGCTGCAATTTGGGCCAAAGATTAAGTGGGTGGCACTAATAAATATGCAACAGCTTTGGGACTTACATCTAGGTTTAAAACTCAGGTAGCACGCTTCCACGACTGGAAATGAGCTATACTGGTTGCAGTAACTCATATATACAGGGGTTCATGTTTCCACCATAACTAAGCCAAATACTGAGATATTATACTGCAATTTGGTCCAAACACTAAGTAAAAAATACTAATAAATATGGAATAGCTTTGAGATGTACAGAATGGGTTAACTCATGTCACTATTGCTCTGTAACCTGCATTGAAGTGGTCTAGCTGCAATAAACCCATATACCTAGTGCGCCATTTTGACACCATTACTAAGCCAGATATTGGGATGTAATGCTGCAATTTGGGCCAAAGATTAAGTGGGTGGCACTAATAAATATGCAACAGCTTTGGGACTTACATCTAGGTTTAAAACTCAGGTAGCACGCTTCCACGACTGGAAATGAGCTATACTGGTTGCAGTAACTCATATATACAGGGGTTCATGTTTCCACCATAACTAAGCCAAATATTGAGATATTATACTGCAATTTGGTCCAAACACTAAGTAAAAAATACTAATAAATATGGAATAGCTTTGAGATGTACAGAATGGGTTAACTCATGTCACTATTGCTCTGTAACCTGCATTGAAGTGGTCTAGCTGCAATAAACCCATATACCTAGTGCGTCATTTTGACACCATTACTAAGCCAAATATGGGGATGTAATGCTGCAATTTGGGCCAAAGATTAAGTGGGTGGCACTAATAAATATGCAACAGCTTTGGGACTTACATCTAGGTTTAAAACTCAGGTAGCACGCTTCCACGACTGGAAATGAGCTATACTGGTTGCAGTAACTCATATATACAGGGGTTCATGTTTCCACCATAACTAAGCCAAATATTGAGATATTATACTGCAATTTGGTCCAAACACTAAGTAAAAAATACTAATAAATATGGAATAGCTTTGAGATGTACAGAATGGGTTAACTCATGTCACTATTGCTCTGTAACCTGCATTGAAGTGGTCTAGCTGCAATAAACCCATATACCTAGTGCGCCATTTTGACACCATTACTAAGCCAGATATTGGGATGTAATGCTGCAATTTGGGCCAAAGATTAAGTGGGTGGCACTAATAAATATGCAACAGCTTTGGGACTTACATCTAGGTTTAAAACTCAGGTAGCACGCTTCCACGACTGGAAATGAGCTATACTGGTTGCAGTAACTCATATATACAGGGGTTCATGTTTCCACCATAACTAAGCCAAATATTGAGATATTATACTGCAATTTGGTCCAAACACTAAGTAAAAAATACTAATAAATATGGAATAGCTTTGAGATGTACAGAATGGGTTAACTCATGTCACTATTGCTCTGTAACCTGCATTGAAGTGGTCTAGCTGCAATAAACCCATATACCTAGTGCGCCATTTTGACACCATTACTAAGCCAGATATTGGGATGTAATGCTGCAATTTGGGCCAAAGATTAAGTGGGTGGCACTAATAAATATGCAACAGCTTTGGGACTTACATCTAGGTTTAAAACTCAGGTAGCACGCTTCCACGACTGGAAATGAGCTATACTGGTTGCAGTAACTCATATATACAGGGGTTCATGTTTCCACCATAACTAAGCCAAATATTGAGATATTATACTGCAATTTGGTCCAAACACTAAGTAAAAAATACTAATAAATATGGAATAGCTTTGAGATGTACAGAATGGGTTAACTCATGTCACTATTGCTCTGTAACCTGCATTGAAGTGGTCTAGCTGCAATAAACCCATATACCTAGTGCGTCATTTTGACACCATTACTAAGCCAAATATGGGGATGTAATGCTGCAATTTGGGCCAAAGATTAAGTGGGTGGCACTAATAAATATGCAACAGCTTTGGGACTTACATCTAGGTTTAAAACTCAGGTAGCACGCTTCCACGACTGGAAATGAGCTATACTGGTTGCAGTAACTCATATATACAGGGGTTCATGTTTCCACCATAACTAAGCCAAATATTGAGATATTATACTGCAATTTGGTCCAAACACTAAGTAAAAAATACTAATAAATATGGAATAGCTTTGAGATGTACAGAATGGGTTAACTCATGTCACTATTGCTCTGTAACCTGCATTGAAGTGGTCTAGCTGCAATAAACCCATATACCTAGTGCGCCATTTTGACACCATTACTAAGCCAGATATTGGGATGTAATGCTGCAATTTGGGCCAAAGATTAAGTGGGTGGCACTAATAAATATGCAACAGCTTTGGGACTTACATCTAGGTTTAAAACTCAGGTAGCACGCTTCCACGACTGGAAATGAGCTATACTGGTTGCAGTAACTCATATATACAGGGGTTCATGTTTCCACCATAACTAAGCCAAATATTGAGATATTATACTGCAATTTGGTCCAAACACTAAGTAAAAAATACTAATAAATATGGAATAGCTTTGAGATGTACAGAATGGGTTAACTCATGTCACTATTGCTCTGTAACCTGCATTGAAGTGGTCTAGCTGCAATAAACCCATATACCTAGTGCGTCATTTTGACACCATTACTAAGCCAAATATGGGGATGTAATGCTGCAATTTGGGCCAAAGATTAAGTGGGTGGCACTAATAAATATGCAACAGCTTTGGGACTTACATCTAGGTTTAAAACTCAGGTAGCACGCTTCCACGACTGGAAATGAGCTATACTGGTTGCAGTAACTCATATATACAGGGGTTCATGTTTCCACCATAACTAAGCCAAATATTGAGATATTATACTGCAATTTGGTCCAAACACTAAGTAAAAAATACTAATAAATATGGAATAGCTTTGAGATGTACAGAATGGGTTAACTCATGTCACTATTGCTCTGTAACCTGCATTGAAGTGGTCTAGCTGCAATAAACCCATATACCTAGTGCGCCATTTTGACACCATTACTAAGCCAGATATTGGGATGTAATGCTGCAATTTGGGCCAAAGATTAAGTGGGTGGCACTAATAAATATGCAACAGCTTTGGGACTTACATCTAGGTTTAAAACTCAGGTAGCACGCTTCCACGACTGGAAATGAGCTATACTGGTTGCAGTAACTCATATATACAGGGGTTCATGTTTCCACCATAACTAAGCCAAATATTGAGATATTATACTGCAATTTGGTCCAAACACTAAGTAAAAAATACTAATAAATATGGAATAGCTTTGAGATGTACAGAATGGGTTAACTCATGTCACTATTGCTCTGTAACCTGCATTGAAGTGGTCTAGCTGCAATAAACCCATATACCTAGTGCGCCATTTTGACACCATTACTAAGCCAGATATTGGGATGTAATGCTGCAATTTGGGCCAAAGATTAAGTGGGTGGCACTAATAAATATGCAACAGCTTTGGGACTTACATCTAGGTTTAAAACTCAGGTAGCACGCTTCCACGACTGGAAATGAGCTATACTGGTTGCAGTAACTCATATATACAGGGGTTCATGTTTCCACCATAACTAAGCCAAATATTGAGATATTATACTGCAATTTGGTCCAAACACTAAGTAAAAAATACTAATAAATATGGAATAGCTTTGAGATGTACAGAATGGGTTAACTCATGTCACTATTGCTCTGTAACCTGCATTGAAGTGGTCTAGCTGCAATAAACCCATATACCTAGTGCGTCATTTTGACACCATTACTAAGCCAAATATGGGGATGTAATGCTGCAATTTGGGCCAAAGATTAAGTGGGTGGCACTAATAAATATGCAACAGCTTTGGGACTTACATCTAGGTTTAAAACTCAGGTAGCACGCTTCCACGACTGGAAATGAGCTATACTGGTTGCAGTAACTCATATATACAGGGGTTCATGTTTCCACCATAACTAAGCCAAATATTGAGATATTATACTGCAATTTGGTCCAAACACTAAGTAAAAAATACTAATAAATATGGAATAGCTTTGAGATGTACAGAATGGGTTAACTCATGTCACTATTGCTCTGTAACCTGCATTGAAGTGGTCTAGCTGCAATAAACCCATATACCTAGTGCGCCATTTTGACACCATTACTAAGCCAGATATTGGGATGTAATGCTGCAATTTGGGCCAAAGATTAAGTGGGTGGCACTAATAAATATGCAACAGCTTTGGGACTTACATCTAGGTTTAAAACTCAGGTAGCACGCTTCCACGACTGGAAATGAGCTATACTGGTTGCAGTAACTCATATATACAGGGGTTCATGTTTCCACCATAACTAAGCCAAATATTGAGATATTATACTGCAATTTGGTCCAAACACTAAGTAAAAAATACTAATAAATATGGAATAGCTTTGAGATGTACAGAATGGGTTAACTCATGTCACTATTGCTCTGTAACCTGCATTGAAGTGGTCTAGCTGCAATAAACCCATATACCTAGTGCGTCATTTTGACACCATTACTAAGCCAAATATTGGGATGTAATGCTGCAATTTGGGCCAAAGATTAAGTGGGTGGCACTAATAAATATGCAACAGCTTTGGGACTTACATCTAGGTTTAAAACTCAGGTAGCACGCTTCCACGACTGGAAATGAGCTATACTGGTTGCAGTAACTCATATATACAGGGGTTCATGTTTCCACCATAACTAAGCCAAATATTGAGATATTATACTGCAATTTGGTCCAAACACTAAGTAAAAAATACTAATAAATATGGAATAGCTTTGAGATGTACAGAATGGGTTAACTCATGTCACTATTGCTCTGTAACCTGCATTGAAGTGGTCTAGCTGCAATAAACCCATATACCTAGTGCGCCATTTTGACACCATTACTAAGCCAGATATTGGGATGTAATGCTGCAATTTGGGCCAAAGATTAAGTGGGTGGCACTAATAAATATGCAACAGCTTTGGGACTTACATCTAGGTTTAAAACTCAGGTAGCACGCTTCCACGACTGGAAATGAGCTATACTGGTTGCAGTAACTCATATATACAGGGGTTCATGTTTCCACCATAACTAAGCCAAATATTGAGATATTATACTGCAATTTGGTCCAAACACTAAGTAAAAAATACTAATAAATATGGAATAGCTTTGAGATGTACAGAATGGGTTAACTCATGTCACTATTGCTCTGTAACCTGCATTGAAGTGGTCTAGCTGCAATAAACCCATATACCTAGTGCGTCATTTTGACACCATTACTAAGCCAAATATGGGGATGTAATGCTGCAATTTGGGCCAAAGATTAAGTGGGTGGCACTAATAAATATGCAACAGCTTTGGGACTTACATCTAGGTTTAAAACTCAGGTAGCACGCTTCCACGACTGGAAATGAGCTATACTGGTTGCAGTAACTCATATATACAGGGGTTCATGTTTCCACCATAACTAAGCCAAATATTGAGATATTATACTGCAATTTGGTCCAAACACTAAGTAAAAAATACTAATAAATATGGAATAGCTTTGAGATGTACAGAATGGGTTAACTCATGTCACTATTGCTCTGTAACCTGCATTGAAGTGGTCTAGCTGCAATAAACCCATATACCTAGTGCGCCATTTTGACACCATTACTAAGCCAGATATTGGGATGTAATGCTGCAATTTGGGCCAAAGATTAAGTGGGTGGCACTAATAAATATGCAACAGCTTTGGGACTTACATCTAGGTTTAAAACTCAGGTAGCACGCTTCCACGACTGGAAATGAGCTATACTGGTTGCAGTAACTCATATATACAGGGGTTCATGTTTCCACCATAACTAAGCCAAATATTGAGATATTATACTGCAATTTGGTCCAAACACTAAGTAAAAAATACTAATAAATATGGAATAGCTTTGAGATGTACAGAATGGGTTAACTCATGTCACTATTGCTCTGTAACCTGCATTGAAGTGGTCTAGCTGCAATAAACCCATATACCTAGTGCGTCATTTTGACACCATTACTAAGCCAAATATGGGGATGTAATGCTGCAATTTGGGCCAAAGATTAAGTGGGTGGCACTAATAAATATGCAACAGCTTTGGGACTTACATCTAGGTTTAAAACTCAGGTAGCACGCTTCCACGACTGGAAATGAGCTATACTGGTTGCAGTAACTCATATATACAGGGGTTCATGTTTCCACCATAACTAAGCCAAATATTGAGATATTATACTGCAATTTGGTCCAAACACTAAGTAAAAAATACTAATAAATATGGAATAGCTTTGAGATGTACAGAATGGGTTAACTCATGTCACTATTGCTCTGTAACCTGCATTGAAGTGGTCTAGCTGCAATAAACCCATATACCTAGTGCGCCATTTTGACACCATTACTAAGCCAGATATTGGGATGTAATGCTGCAATTTGGGCCAAAGATTAAGTGGGTGGCACTAATAAATATGCAACAGCTTTGGGACTTACATCTAGGTTTAAAACTCAGGTAGCACGCTTCCACGACTGGAAATGAGCTATACTGGTTGCAGTAACTCATATATACAGGGGTTCATGTTTCCACCATAACTAAGCCAAATATTGAGATATTATACTGCAATTTGGTCCAAACACTAAGTAAAAAATACTAATAAATATGGAATAGCTTTGAGATGTACAGAATGGGTTAACTCATGTCACTATTGCTCTGTAACCTGCATTGAAGTGGTCTAGCTGCAATAAACCCATATACCTAGTGCGCCATTTTGACACCATTACTAAGCCAGATATTGGGATGTAATGCTGCAATTTGGGCCAAAGATTAAGTGGGTGGCACTAATAAATATGCAACAGCTTTGGGACTTACATCTAGGTTTAAAACTCAGGTAGCACGCTTCCACGACTGGAAATGAGCTATACTGGTTGCAGTAACTCATATATACAGGGGTTCATGTTTCCACCATAACTAAGCCAAATATTGAGATATTATACTGCAATTTGGTCCAAACACTAAGTAAAAAATACTAATAAATATGGAATAGCTTTGAGATGTACAGAATGGGTTAACTCATGTCACTATTGCTCTGTAACCTGCATTGAAGTGGTCTAGCTGCAATAAACCCATATACCTAGTGCGTCATTTTGACACCATTACTAAGCCAAATATGGGGATGTAATGCTGCAATTTGGGCCAAAGATTAAGTGGGTGGCACTAATAAATATGCAACAGCTTTGGGACTTACATCTAGGTTTAAAACTCAGGTAGCACGCTTCCACGACTGGAAATGAGCTATACTGGTTGCAGTAACTCATATATACAGGGGTTCATGTTTCCACCATAACTAAGCCAAATATTGAGATATTATACTGCAATTTGGTCCAAACACTAAGTAAAAAATACTAATAAATATGGAATAGCTTTGAGATGTACAGAATGGGTTAACTCATGTCACTATTGCTCTGTAACCTGCATTGAAGTGGTCTAGCTGCAATAAACCCATATACCTAGTGCGCCATTTTGACACCATTACTAAGCCAGATATTGGGATGTAATGCTGCAATTTGGGCCAAAGATTAAGTGGGTGGCACTAATAAATATGCAACAGCTTTGGGACTTACATCTAGGTTTAAAACTCAGGTAGCACGCTTCCACGACTGGAAATGAGCTATACTGGTTGCAGTAACTCATATATACAGGGGTTCATGTTTCCACCATAACTAAGCCAAATATTGAGATATTATACTGCAATTTGGTCCAAACACTAAGTAAAAAATACTAATAAATATGGAATAGCTTTGAGATGTACAGAATGGGTTAACTCATGTCACTATTGCTCTGTAACCTGCATTGAAGTGGTCTAGCTGCAATAAACCCATATACCTAGTGCGTCATTTTGACACCATTACTAAGCCAAATATGGGGATGTAATGCTGCAATTTGGGCCAAAGATTAAGTGGGTGGCACTAATAAATATGCAACAGCTTTGGGACTTACATCTAGGTTTAAAACTCAGGTAGCACGCTTCCACGACTGGAAATGAGCTATACTGGTTGCAGTAACTCATATATACAGGGGTTCATGTTTCCACCATAACTAAGCCAAATATTGAGATATTATACTGCAATTTGGTCCAAACACTAAGTAAAAAATACTAATAAATATGGAATAGCTTTGAGATGTACAGAATGGGTTAACTCATGTCACTATTGCTCTGTAACCTGCATTGAAGTGGTCTAGCTGCAATAAACCCATATACCTAGTGCGCCATTTTGACACCATTACTAAGCCAGATATTGGGATGTAATGCTGCAATTTGGGCCAAAGATTAAGTGGGTGGCACTAATAAATATGCAACAGCTTTGGGACTTACATCTAGGTTTAAAACTCAGGTAGCACGCTTCCACGACTGGAAATGAGCTATACTGGTTGCAGTAACTCATATATACAGGGGTTCATGTTTCCACCATAACTAAGCCAAATACTGAGATATTATACTGCAATTTGGTCCAAACACTAAGTAAAAAATACTAATAAATATGGAATAGCTTTGAGATGTACAGAATGGGTTAACTCATGTCACTATTGCTCTGTAACCTGCATTGAAGTGGTCTAGCTGCAATAAACCCATATACCTAGTGCGCCATTTTGACACCATTACTAAGCCAGATATTGGGATGTAATGCTGCAATTTGGGCCAAAGATTAAGTGGGTGGCACTAATAAATATGCAACAGCTTTGGGACTTACATCTAGGTTTAAAACTCAGGTAGCACGCTTCCACGACTGGAAATGAGCTATACTGGTTGCAGTAACTCATATATACAGGGGTTCATGTTTCCACCATAACTAAGCCAAATATTGAGATATTATACTGCAATTTGGTCCAAACACTAAGTAAAAAATACTAATAAATATGGAATAGCTTTGAGATGTACAGAATGGGTTAACTCATGTCACTATTGCTCTGTAACCTGCATTGAAGTGGTCTAGCTGCAATAAACCCATATACCTAGTGCGCCATTTTGACACCATTACTAAGCCAGATATTGGGATGTAATGCTGCAATTTGGGCCAAAGATTAAGTGGGTGGCACTAATAAATATGCAACAGCTTTGGGACTTACATCTAGGTTTAAAACTCAGGTAGCACGCTTCCACGACTGGAAATGAGCTATACTGGTTGCAGTAACTCATATATACAGGGGTTCATGTTTCCACCATAACTAAGCCAAATATTGAGATATTATACTGCAATTTGGTCCAAACACTAAGTAAAAAATACTAATAAATATGGAATAGCTTTGAGATGTACAGAATGGGTTAACTCATGTCACTATTGCTCTGTAACCTGCATTGAAGTGGTCTAGCTGCAATAAACCCATATACCTAGTGCGTCATTTTGACACCATTACTAAGCCAAATATGGGGATGTAATGCTGCAATTTGGGCCAAAGATTAAGTGGGTGGCACTAATAAATATGCAACAGCTTTGGGACTTACATCTAGGTTTAAAACTCAGGTAGCACGCTTCCACGACTGGAAATGAGCTATACTGGTTGCAGTAACTCATATATACAGGGGTTCATGTTTCCACCATAACTAAGCCAAATATTGAGATATTATACTGCAATTTGGTCCAAACACTAAGTAAAAAATACTAATAAATATGGAATAGCTTTGAGATGTACAGAATGGGTTAACTCATGTCACTATTGCTCTGTAACCTGCATTGAAGTGGTCTAGCTGCAATAAACCCATATACCTAGTGCGCCATTTTGACACCATTACTAAGCCAGATATTGGGATGTAATGCTGCAATTTGGGCCAAAGATTAAGTGGGTGGCACTAATAAATATGCAACAGCTTTGGGACTTACATCTAGGTTTAAAACTCAGGTAGCACGCTTCCACGACTGGAAATGAGCTATACTGGTTGCAGTAACTCATATATACAGGGGTTCATGTTTCCACCATAACTAAGCCAAATATTGAGATATTATACTGCAATTTGGTCCAAACACTAAGTAAAAAATACTAATAAATATGGAATAGCTTTGAGATGTACAGAATGGGTTAACTCATGTCACTATTGCTCTGTAACCTGCATTGAAGTGGTCTAGCTGCAATAAACCCATATACCTAGTGCGCCATTTTGACACCATTACTAAGCCAGATATTGGGATGTAATGCTGCAATTTGGGCCAAAGATTAAGTGGGTGGCACTAATAAATATGCAACAGCTTTGGGACTTACATCTAGGTTTAAAACTCAGGTAGCACGCTTCCACGACTGGAAATGAGCTATACTGGTTGCAGTAACTCATATATACAGGGGTTCATGTTTCCACCATAACTAAGCCAAATATTGAGATATTATACTGCAATTTGGTCCAAACACTAAGTAAAAAATACTAATAAATATGGAATAGCTTTGAGATGTACAGAATGGGTTAACTCATGTCACTATTGCTCTGTAACCTGCATTGAAGTGGTCTAGCTGCAATAAACCCATATACCTAGTGCGCCATTTTGACACCATTACTAAGCCAGATATTGGGATGTAATGCTGCAATTTGGGCCAAAGATTAAGTGGGTGGCACTAATAAATATGCAACAGCTTTGGGACTTACATCTAGGTTTAAAACTCAGGTAGCACGCTTCCACGACTGGAAATGAGCTATACTGGTTGCAGTAACTCATATATACAGGGGTTCATGTTTCCACCATAACTAAGCCAAATATTGAGATATTATACTGCAATTTGGTCCAAACACTAAGTAAAAAATGCTAATAAATATGGAATAGCTTTGAGATGTACAGAATGGGTTAACTCATGTCACTATTGCTCTGTAACCTGCATTGAAGTGGTCTAGCTGCAATAAACCCATATACCTAGTGCGCCATTTTGACACCATTACTAAGCCAGATATTGGGATGTAATGCTGCAATTTGGGCCAAAGATTAAGTGGGTGGCACTAATAAATATGCAACAGCTTTGGGACTTACATCTAGGTTTAAAACTCAGGTAGCACGCTTCCACGACTGGAAATGAGCTATACTGGTTGCAGTAACTCATATATACAGGGGTTCATGTTTCCACCATAACTAAGCCAAATATTGAGATATTATACTGCAATTTGGTCCAAACACTAAGTAAAAAATGCTAATAAATATGGAATAGCTTTGAGATGTACAGAATGGGTTAACTCATGTCACTATTGCTCTGTAACCTGCATTGAAGTGGTCTAGCTGCAATAAACCCATATACCTAGTGCGCCATTTTGACACCATTACTAAGCCAGATATTGGGATGTAATGCTGCAATTTGGGCCAAAGATTAAGTGGGTGGCACTAATAAATATGCAACAGCTTTGGGACTTACATCTAGGTTTAAAACTCAGGTAGCACGCTTCCACGACTGGAAATGAGCTATACTGGTTGCAGTAACTCATATATACAGGGGTTCATGTTTCCACCATAACTAAGCCAAATATTGAGATATTATACTGCAATTTGGTCCAAACACTAAGTAAAAAATACTAATAAATATGGAATAGCTTTGAGATGTACAGAATGGGTTAACTCATGTCACTATTGCTCTGTAACCTGCATTGAAGTGGTCTAGCTGCAATAAACCCATATACCTAGTGCGTCATTTTGACACCATTACTAAGCCAAATATGGGGATGTAATGCTGCAATTTGGGCCAAAGATTAAGTGGGTGGCACTAATAAATATGCAACAGCTTTGGGACTTACATCTAGGTTTAAAACTCAGGTAGCACGCTTCCACGACTGGAAATGAGCTATACTGGTTGCAGTAACTCATATATACAGGGGTTCATGTTTCCACCATAACTAAGCCAAATATTGAGATATTATACTGCAATTTGGTCCAAACACTAAGTAAAAAATACTAATAAATATGGAATAGCTTTGAGATGTACAGAATGGGTTAACTCATGTCACTATTGCTCTGTAACCTGCATTGAAGTGGTCTAGCTGCAATAAACCCATATACCTAGTGCGCCATTTTGACACCATTACTAAGCCAGATATTGGGATGTAATGCTGCAATTTGGGCCAAAGATTAAGTGGGTGGCACTAATAAATATGCAACAGCTTTGGGACTTACATCTAGGTTTAAAACTCAGGTAGCACGCTTCCACGACTGGAAATGAGCTATACTGGTTGCAGTAACTCATATATACAGGGGTTCATGTTTCCACCATAACTAAGCCAAATATTGAGATATTATACTGCAATTTGGTCCAAACACTAAGTAAAAAATACTAATAAATATGGAATAGCTTTGAGATGTACAGAATGGGTTAACTCATGTCACTATTGCTCTGTAACCTGCATTGAAGTGGTCTAGCTGCAATAAACCCATATACCTAGTGCGCCATTTTGACACCATTACTAAGCCAGATATTGGGATGTAATGCTGCAATTTGGGCCAAAGATTAAGTGGGTGGCACTAATAAATATGCAACAGCTTTGGGACTTACATCTAGGTTTAAAACTCAGGTAGCACGCTTCCACGACTGGAAATGAGCTATACTGGTTGCAGTAACTCATATATACAGGGGTTCATGTTTCCACCATAACTAAGCCAAATATTGAGATATTATACTGCAATTTGGTCCAAACACTAAGTAAAAAATACTAATAAATATGGAATAGCTTTGAGATGTACAGAATGGGTTAACTCATGTCACTATTGCTCTGTAACCTGCATTGAAGTGGTCTAGCTGCAATAAACCCATATACCTAGTGCGCCATTTTGACACCATTACTAAGCCAGATATTGGGATGTAATGCTGCAATTTGGGCCAAAGATTAAGTGGGTGGCACTAATAAATATGCAACAGCTTTGGGACTTACATCTAGGTTTAAAACTCAGGTAGCACGCTTCCACGACTGGAAATGAGCTATACTGGTTGCAGTAACTCATATATACAGGGGTTCATGTTTCCACCATAACTAAGCCAAATATTGAGATATTATACTGCAATTTGGTCCAAACACTAAGTAAAAAATGCTAATAAATATGGAATAGCTTTGAGATGTACAGAATGGGTTAACTCATGTCACTATTGCTCTGTAACCTGCATTGAAGTGGTCTAGCTGCAATAAACCCATATACCTAGTGCGCCATTTTGACACCATTACTAAGCCAGATATTGGGATGTAATGCTGCAATTTGGGCCAAAGATTAAGTGGGTGGCACTAATAAATATGCAACAGCTTTGGGACTTACATCTAGGTTTAAAACTCAGGTAGCACGCTTCCACGACTGGAAATGAGCTATACTGGTTGCAGTAACTCATATATACAGGGGTTCATGTTTCCACCATAACTAAGCCAAATATTGAGATATTATACTGCAATTTGGTCCAAACACTAAGTAAAAAATACTAATAAATATGGAATAGCTTTGAGATGTACAGAATGGGTTAACTCATGTCACTATTGCTCTGTAACCTGCATTGAAGTGGTCTAGCTGCAATAAACCCATATACCTAGTGCGCCATTTTGACACCATTACTAAGCCAGATATTGGGATGTAATGCTGCAATTTGGGCCAAAGATTAAGTGGGTGGCACTAATAAATATGCAACAGCTTTGGGACTTACATCTAGGTTTAAAACTCAGGTAGCACGCTTCCACGACTGGAAATGAGCTATACTGGTTGCAGTAACTCATATATACAGGGGTTCATGTTTCCACCATAACTAAGCCAAATATTGAGATATTATACTGCAATTTGGTCCAAACACTAAGTAAAAAATGCTAATAAATATGGAATAGCTTTGAGATGTACAGAATGGGTTAACTCATGTCACTATTGCTCTGTAACCTGCATTGAAGTGGTCTAGCTGCAATAAACCCATATACCTAGTGCGCCATTTTGACACCATTACTAAGCCAGATATTGGGATGTAATGCTGCAATTTGGGCCAAAGATTAAGTGGGTGGCACTAATAAATATGCAACAGCTTTGGGACTTACATCTAGGTTTAAAACTCAGGTAGCACGCTTCCACGACTGGAAATGAGCTATACTGGTTGCAGTAACTCATATATACAGGGGTTCATGTTTCCACCATAACTAAGCCAAATATTGAGATATTATACTGCAATTTGGTCCAAACACTAAGTAAAAAATACTAATAAATATGGAATAGCTTTGAGATGTACAGAATGGGTTAACTCATGTCACTATTGCTCTGTAACCTGCATTGAAGTGGTCTAGCTGCAATAAACCCATATACCTAGTGCGCCATTTTGACACCATTACTAAGCCAGATATTGGGATGTAATGCTGCAATTTGGGCCAAAGATTAAGTGGGTGGCACTAATAAATATGCAACAGCTTTGGGACTTACATCTAGGTTTAAAACTCAGGTAGCACGCTTCCACGACTGGAAATGAGCTATACTGGTTGCAGTAACTCATATATACAGGGGTTCATGTTTCCACCATAACTAAGCCAAATATTGAGATATTATACTGCAATTTGGTCCAAACACTAAGTAAAAAATACTAATAAATATGGAATAGCTTTGAGATGTACAGAATGGGTTAACTCATGTCACTATTGCTCTGTAACCTGCATTGAAGTGGTCTAGCTGCAATAAACCCATATACCTAGTGCGCCATTTTGACACCATTACTAAGCCAGATATTGGGATGTAATGCTGCAATTTGGGCCAAAGATTAAGTGGGTGGCACTAATAAATATGCAACAGCTTTGGGACTTACATCTAGGTTTAAAACTCAGGTAGCACGCTTCCACGACTGGAAATGAGCTATACTGGTTGCAGTAACTCATATATACAGGGGTTCATGTTTCCACCATAACTAAGCCAAATATTGAGATATTATACTGCAATTTGGTCCAAACACTAAGTAAAAAATACTAATAAATATGGAATAGCTTTGAGATGTACAGAATGGGTTAACTCATGTCACTATTGCTCTGTAACCTGCATTGAAGTGGTCTAGCTGCAATAAACCCATATACCTAGTGCGCCATTTTGACACCATTACTAAGCCAGATATTGGGATGTAATGCTGCAATTTGGGCCAAAGATTAAGTGGGTGGCACTAATAAATATGCAACAGCTTTGGGACTTACATCTAGGTTTAAAACTCAGGTAGCACGCTTCCACGACTGGAAATGAGCTATACTGGTTGCAGTAACTCATATATACAGGGGTTCATGTTTCCACCATAACTAAGCCAAATATTGAGATATTATACTGCAATTTGGTCCAAACACTAAGTAAAAAATACTAATAAATATGGAATAGCTTTGAGATGTACAGAATGGGTTAACTCATGTCACTATTGCTCTGTAACCTGCATTGAAGTGGTCTAGCTGCAATAAACCCATATACCTAGTGCGCCATTTTGACACCATTACTAAGCCAGATATTGGGATGTAATGCTGCAATTTGGGCCAAAGATTAAGTGGGTGGCACTAATAAATATGCAACAGCTTTGGGACTTACATCTAGGTTTAAAACTCAGGTAGCACGCTTCCACGACTGGAAATGAGCTATACTGGTTGCAGTAACTCATATATACAGGGGTTCATGTTTCCACCATAACTAAGCCAAATATTGAGATATTATACTGCAATTTGGTCCAAACACTAAGTAAAAAATACTAATAAATATGGAATAGCTTTGAGATGTACAGAATGGGTTAACTCATGTCACTATTGCTCTGTAACCTGCATTGAAGTGGTCTAGCTGCAATAAACCCATATACCTAGTGCGCCATTTTGACACCATTACTAAGCCAGATATTGGGATGTAATGCTGCAATTTGGGCCAAAGATTAAGTGGGTGGCACTAATAAATATGCAACAGCTTTGGGACTTACATCTAGGTTTAAAACTCAGGTAGCACGCTTCCACGACTGGAAATGAGCTATACTGGTTGCAGTAACTCATATATACAGGGGTTCATGTTTCCACCATAACTAAGCCAAATATTGAGATATTATACTGCAATTTGGTCCAAACACTAAGTAAAAAATGCTAATAAATATGGAATAGCTTTGAGATGTACAGAATGGGTTAACTCATGTCACTATTGCTCTGTAACCTGCATTGAAGTGGTCTAGCTGCAATAAACCCATATACCTAGTGCGCCATTTTGACACCATTACTAAGCCAGATATTGGGATGTAATGCTGCAATTTGGGCCAAAGATTAAGTGGGTGGCACTAATAAATATGCAACAGCTTTGGGACTTACATCTAGGTTTAAAACTCAGGTAGCACGCTTCCACGACTGGAAATGAGCTATACTGGTTGCAGTAACTCATATATACAGGGGTTCATGTTTCCACCATAACTAAGCCAAATATTGAGATATTATACTGCAATTTGGTCCAAACACTAAGTAAAAAATACTAATAAATATGGAATAGCTTTGAGATGTACAGAATGGGTTAACTCATGTCACTATTGCTCTGTAACCTGCATTGAAGTGGTCTAGCTGCAATAAACCCATATACCTAGTGCGCCATTTTGACACCATTACTAAGCCAGATATTGGGATGTAATGCTGCAATTTGGGCCAAAGATTAAGTGGGTGGCACTAATAAATATGCAACAGCTTTGGGACTTACATCTAGGTTTAAAACTCAGGTAGCACGCTTCCACGACTGGAAATGAGCTATACTGGTTGCAGTAACTCATATATACAGGGGTTCATGTTTCCACCATAACTAAGCCAAATATTGAGATATTATACTGCAATTTGGTCCAAACACTAAGTAAAAAATGCTAATAAATATGGAATAGCTTTGAGATGTACAGAATGGGTTAACTCATGTCACTATTGCTCTGTAACCTGCATTGAAGTGGTCTAGCTGCAATAAACCCATATACCTAGTGCGCCATTTTGACACCATTACTAAGCCAGATATTGGGATGTAATGCTGCAATTTGGGCCAAAGATTAAGTGGGTGGCACTAATAAATATGCAACAGCTTTGGGACTTACATCTAGGTTTAAAACTCAGGTAGCACGCTTCCACGACTGGAAATGAGCTATACTGGTTGCAGTAACTCATATATACAGGGGTTCATGTTTCCACCATAACTAAGCCAAATATTGAGATATTATACTGCAATTTGGTCCAAACACTAAGTAAAAAATACTAATAAATATGGAATAGCTTTGAGATGTACAGAATGGGTTAACTCATGTCACTATTGCTCTGTAACCTGCATTGAAGTGGTCTAGCTGCAATAAACCCATATACCTAGTGCGCCATTTTGACACCATTACTAAGCCAGATATTGGGATGTAATGCTGCAATTTGGGCCAAAGATTAAGTGGGTGGCACTAATAAATATGCAACAGCTTTGGGACTTACATCTAGGTTTAAAACTCAGGTAGCACGCTTCCACGACTGGAAATGAGCTATACTGGTTGCAGTAACTCATATATACAGGGGTTCATGTTTCCACCATAACTAAGCCAAATATTGAGATATTATACTGCAATTTGGTCCAAACACTAAGTAAAAAATACTAATAAATATGGAATAGCTTTGAGATGTACAGAATGGGTTAACTCATGTCACTATTGCTCTGTAACCTGCATTGAAGTGGTCTAGCTGCAATAAACCCATATACCTAGTGCGCCATTTTGACACCATTACTAAGCCAGATATTGGGATGTAATGCTGCAATTTGGGCCAAAGATTAAGTGGGTGGCACTAATAAATATGCAACAGCTTTGGGACTTACATCTAGGTTTAAAACTCAGGTAGCACGCTTCCACGACTGGAAATGAGCTATACTGGTTGCAGTAACTCATATATACAGGGGTTCATGTTTCCACCATAACTAAGCCAAATATTGAGATATTATACTGCAATTTGGTCCAAACACTAAGTAAAAAATACTAATAAATATGGAATAGCTTTGAGATGTACAGAATGGGTTAACTCATGTCACTATTGCTCTGTAACCTGCATTGAAGTGGTCTAGCTGCAATAAACCCATATACCTAGTGCGCCATTTTGACACCATTACTAAGCCAGATATTGGGATGTAATGCTGCAATTTGGGCCAAAGATTAAGTGGGTGGCACTAATAAATATGCAACAGCTTTGGGACTTACATCTAGGTTTAAAACTCAGGTAGCACGCTTCCACGACTGGAAATGAGCTATACTGGTTGCAGTAACTCATATATACAGGGGTTCATGTTTCCACCATAACTAAGCCAAATACTGAGATATTATACTGCAATTTGGTCCAAACACTAAGTAAAAAATACTAATAAATATGGAATAGCTTTGAGATGTACAGAATGGGTTAACTCATGTCACTATTGCTCTGTAACCTGCATTGAAGTGGTCTAGCTGCAATAAACCCATATACCTAGTGCGCCATTTTGACACCATTACTAAGCCAGATATTGGGATGTAATGCTGCAATTTGGGCCAAAGATTAAGTGGGTGGCACTAATAAATATGCAACAGCTTTGGGACTTACATCTAGGTTTAAAACTCAGGTAGCACGCTTCCACGACTGGAAATGAGCTATACTGGTTGCAGTAACTCATATATACAGGGGTTCATGTTTCCACCATAACTAAGCCAAATATTGAGATATTATACTGCAATTTGGTCCAAACACTAAGTAAAAAATACTAATAAATATGGAATAGCTTTGAGATGTACAGAATGGGTTAACTCATGTCACTATTGCTCTGTAACCTGCATTGAAGTGGTCTAGCTGCAATAAACCCATATACCTAGTGCGCCATTTTGACACCATTACTAAGCCAGATATTGGGATGTAATGCTGCAATTTGGGCCAAAGATTAAGTGGGTGGCACTAATAAATATGCAACAGCTTTGGGACTTACATCTAGGTTTAAAACTCAGGTAGCACGCTTCCACGACTGGAAATGAGCTATACTGGTTGCAGTAACTCATATATACAGGGGTTCATGTTTCCACCATAACTAAGCCAAATATTGAGATATTATACTGCAATTTGGTCCAAACACTAAGTAAAAAATACTAATAAATATGGAATAGCTTTGAGATGTACAGAATGGGTTAACTCATGTCACTATTGCTCTGTAACCTGCATTGAAGTGGTCTAGCTGCAATAAACCCATATACCTAGTGCGTCATTTTGACACCATTACTAAGCCAAATATGGGGATGTAATGCTGCAATTTGGGCCAAAGATTAAGTGGGTGGCACTAATAAATATGCAACAGCTTTGGGACTTACATCTAGGTTTAAAACTCAGGTAGCACGCTTCCACGACTGGAAATGAGCTATACTGGTTGCAGTAACTCATATATACAGGGGTTCATGTTTCCACCATAACTAAGCCAAATATTGAGATATTATACTGCAATTTGGTCCAAACACTAAGTAAAAAATACTAATAAATATGGAATAGCTTTGAGATGTACAGAATGGGTTAACTCATGTCACTATTGCTCTGTAACCTGCATTGAAGTGGTCTAGCTGCAATAAACCCATATACCTAGTGCGCCATTTTGACACCATTACTAAGCCAGATATTGGGATGTAATGCTGCAATTTGGGCCAAAGATTAAGTGGGTGGCACTAATAAATATGCAACAGCTTTGGGACTTACATCTAGGTTTAAAACTCAGGTAGCACGCTTCCACGACTGGAAATGAGCTATACTGGTTGCAGTAACTCATATATACAGGGGTTCATGTTTCCACCATAACTAAGCCAAATACTGAGATATTATACTGCAATTTGGTCCAAACACTAAGTAAAAAATACTAATAAATATGGAATAGCTTTGAGATGTACAGAATGGGTTAACTCATGTCACTATTGCTCTGTAACCTGCATTGAAGTGGTCTAGCTGCAATAAACCCATATACCTAGTGCGCCATTTTGACACCATTACTAAGCCAGATATTGGGATGTAATGCTGCAATTTGGGCCAAAGATTAAGTGGGTGGCACTAATAAATATGCAACAGCTTTGGGACTTACATCTAGGTTTAAAACTCAGGTAGCACGCTTCCACGACTGGAAATGAGCTATACTGGTTGCAGTAACTCATATATACAGGGGTTCATGTTTCCACCATAACTAAGCCAAATATTGAGATATTATACTGCAATTTGGTCCAAACACTAAGTAAAAAATACTAATAAATATGGAATAGCTTTGAGATGTACAGAATGGGTTAACTCATGTCACTATTGCTCTGTAACCTGCATTGAAGTGGTCTAGCTGCAATAAACCCATATACCTAGTGCGCCATTTTGACACCATTACTAAGCCAGATATTGGGATGTAATGCTGCAATTTGGGCCAAAGATTAAGTGGGTGGCACTAATAAATATGCAACAGCTTTGGGACTTACATCTAGGTTTAAAACTCAGGTAGCACGCTTCCACGACTGGAAATGAGCTATACTGGTTGCAGTAACTCATATATACAGGGGTTCATGTTTCCACCATAACTAAGCCAAATATTGAGATATTATACTGCAATTTGGTCCAAACACTAAGTAAAAAATACTAATAAATATGGAATAGCTTTGAGATGTACAGAATGGGTTAACTCATGTCACTATTGCTCTGTAACCTGCATTGAAGTGGTCTAGCTGCAATAAACCCATATACCTAGTGCGTCATTTTGACACCATTACTAAGCCAAATATGGGGATGTAATGCTGCAATTTGGGCCAAAGATTAAGTGGGTGGCACTAATAAATATGCAACAGCTTTGGGACTTACATCTAGGTTTAAAACTCAGGTAGCACGCTTCCACGACTGGAAATGAGCTATACTGGTTGCAGTAACTCATATATACAGGGGTTCATGTTTCCACCATAACTAAGCCAAATATTGAGATATTATACTGCAATTTGGTCCAAACACTAAGTAAAAAATACTAATAAATATGGAATAGCTTTGAGATGTACAGAATGGGTTAACTCATGTCACTATTGCTCTGTAACCTGCATTGAAGTGGTCTAGCTGCAATAAACCCATATACCTAGTGCGCCATTTTGACACCATTACTAAGCCAGATATTGGGATGTAATGCTGCAATTTGGGCCAAAGATTAAGTGGGTGGCACTAATAAATATGCAACAGCTTTGGGACTTACATCTAGGTTTAAAACTCAGGTAGCACGCTTCCACGACTGGAAATGAGCTATACTGGTTGCAGTAACTCATATATACAGGGGTTCATGTTTCCACCATAACTAAGCCAAATATTGAGATATTATACTGCAATTTGGTCCAAACACTAAGTAAAAAATACTAATAAATATGGAATAGCTTTGAGATGTACAGAATGGGTTAACTCATGTCACTATTGCTCTGTAACCTGCATTGAAGTGGTCTAGCTGCAATAAACCCATATACCTAGTGCGCCATTTTGACACCATTACTAAGCCAGATATTGGGATGTAATGCTGCAATTTGGGCCAAAGATTAAGTGGGTGGCACTAATAAATATGCAACAGCTTTGGGACTTACATCTAGGTTTAAAACTCAGGTAGCACGCTTCCACGACTGGAAATGAGCTATACTGGTTGCAGTAACTCATATATACAGGGGTTCATGTTTCCACCATAACTAAGCCAAATATTGAGATATTATACTGCAATTTGGTCCAAACACTAAGTAAAAAATACTAATAAATATGGAATAGCTTTGAGATGTACAGAATGGGTTAACTCATGTCACTATTGCTCTGTAACCTGCATTGAAGTGGTCTAGCTGCAATAAACCCATATACCTAGTGCGCCATTTTGACACCATTACTAAGCCAGATATTGGGATGTAATGCTGCAATTTGGGCCAAAGATTAAGTGGGTGGCACTAATAAATATGCAACAGCTTTGGGACTTACATCTAGGTTTAAAACTCAGGTAGCACGCTTCCACGACTGGAAATGAGCTATACTGGTTGCAGTAACTCATATATACAGGGGTTCATGTTTCCACCATAACTAAGCCAAATATTGAGATATTATACTGCAATTTGGTCCAAACACTAAGTAAAAAATACTAATAAATATGGAATAGCTTTGAGATGTACAGAATGGGTTAACTCATGTCACTATTGCTCTGTAACCTGCATTGAAGTGGTCTAGCTGCAATAAACCCATATACCTAGTGCGCCATTTTGACACCATTACTAAGCCAGATATTGGGATGTAATGCTGCAATTTGGGCCAAAGATTAAGTGGGTGGCACTAATAAATATGCAACAGCTTTGGGACTTACATCTAGGTTTAAAACTCAGGTAGCACGCTTCCACGACTGGAAATGAGCTATACTGGTTGCAGTAACTCATATATACAGGGGTTCATGTTTCCACCATAACTAAGCCAAATACTGAGATATTATACTGCAATTTGGTCCAAACACTAAGTAAAAAATACTAATAAATATGGAATAGCTTTGAGATGTACAGAATGGGTTAACTCATGTCACTATTGCTCTGTAACCTGCATTGAAGTGGTCTAGCTGCAATAAACCCATATACCTAGTGCGCCATTTTGACACCATTACTAAGCCAGATATTGGGATGTAATGCTGCAATTTGGGCCAAAGATTAAGTGGGTGGCACTAATAAATATGCAACAGCTTTGGGACTTACATCTAGGTTTAAAACTCAGGTAGCACGCTTCCACGACTGGAAATGAGCTATACTGGTTGCAGTAACTCATATATACAGGGGTTCATGTTTCCACCATAACTAAGCCAAATATTGAGATATTATACTGCAATTTGGTCCAAACACTAAGTAAAAAATACTAATAAATATGGAATAGCTTTGAGATGTACAGAATGGGTTAACTCATGTCACTATTGCTCTGTAACCTGCATTGAAGTGGTCTAGCTGCAATAAACCCATATACCTAGTGCGCCATTTTGACACCATTACTAAGCCAGATATTGGGATGTAATGCTGCAATTTGGGCCAAAGATTAAGTGGGTGGCACTAATAAATATGCAACAGCTTTGGGACTTACATCTAGGTTTAAAACTCAGGTAGCACGCTTCCACGACTGGAAATGAGCTATACTGGTTGCAGTAACTCATATATACAGGGGTTCATGTTTCCACCATAACTAAGCCAAATATTGAGATATTATACTGCAATTTGGTCCAAACACTAAGTAAAAAATACTAATAAATATGGAATAGCTTTGAGATGTACAGAATGGGTTAACTCATGTCACTATTGCTCTGTAACCTGCATTGAAGTGGTCTAGCTGCAATAAACCCATATACCTAGTGCGTCATTTTGACACCATTACTAAGCCAAATATGGGGATGTAATGCTGCAATTTGGGCCAAAGATTAAGTGGGTGGCACTAATAAATATGCAACAGCTTTGGGACTTACATCTAGGTTTAAAACTCAGGTAGCACGCTTCCACGACTGGAAATGAGCTATACTGGTTGCAGTAACTCATATATACAGGGGTTCATGTTTCCACCATAACTAAGCCAAATATTGAGATATTATACTGCAATTTGGTCCAAACACTAAGTAAAAAATACTAATAAATATGGAATAGCTTTGAGATGTACAGAATGGGTTAACTCATGTCACTATTGCTCTGTAACCTGCATTGAAGTGGTCTAGCTGCAATAAACCCATATACCTAGTGCGCCATTTTGACACCATTACTAAGCCAGATATTGGGATGTAATGCTGCAATTTGGGCCAAAGATTAAGTGGGTGGCACTAATAAATATGCAACAGCTTTGGGACTTACATCTAGGTTTAAAACTCAGGTAGCACGCTTCCACGACTGGAAATGAGCTATACTGGTTGCAGTAACTCATATATACAGGGGTTCATGTTTCCACCATAACTAAGCCAAATATTGAGATATTATACTGCAATTTGGTCCAAACACTAAGTAAAAAATACTAATAAATATGGAATAGCTTTGAGATGTACAGAATGGGTTAACTCATGTCACTATTGCTCTGTAACCTGCATTGAAGTGGTCTAGCTGCAATAAACCCATATACCTAGTGCGCCATTTTGACACCATTACTAAGCCAGATATTGGGATGTAATGCTGCAATTTGGGCCAAAGATTAAGTGGGTGGCACTAATAAATATGCAACAGCTTTGGGACTTACATCTAGGTTTAAAACTCAGGTAGCACGCTTCCACGACTGGAAATGAGCTATACTGGTTGCAGTAACTCATATATACAGGGGTTCATGTTTCCACCATAACTAAGCCAAATATTGAGATATTATACTGCAATTTGGTCCAAACACTAAGTAAAAAATACTAATAAATATGGAATAGCTTTGAGATGTACAGAATGGGTTAACTCATGTCACTATTGCTCTGTAACCTGCATTGAAGTGGTCTAGCTGCAATAAACCCATATACCTAGTGCGCCATTTTGACACCATTACTAAGCCAGATATTGGGATGTAATGCTGCAATTTGGGCCAAAGATTAAGTGGGTGGCACTAATAAATATGCAACAGCTTTGGGACTTACATCTAGGTTTAAAACTCAGGTAGCACGCTTCCACGACTGGAAATGAGCTATACTGGTTGCAGTAACTCATATATACAGGGGTTCATGTTTCCACCATAACTAAGCCAAATATTGAGATATTATACTGCAATTTGGTCCAAACACTAAGTAAAAAATACTAATAAATATGGAATAGCTTTGAGATGTACAGAATGGGTTAACTCATGTCACTATTGCTCTGTAACCTGCATTGAAGTGGTCTAGCTGCAATAAACCCATATACCTAGTGCGCCATTTTGACACCATTACTAAGCCAGATATTGGGATGTAATGCTGCAATTTGGGCCAAAGATTAAGTGGGTGGCACTAATAAATATGCAACAGCTTTGGGACTTACATCTAGGTTTAAAACTCAGGTAGCACGCTTCCACGACTGGAAATGAGCTATACTGGTTGCAGTAACTCATATATACAGGGGTTCATGTTTCCACCATAACTAAGCCAAATATTGAGATATTATACTGCAATTTGGTCCAAACACTAAGTAAAAAATACTAATAAATATGGAATAGCTTTGAGATGTACAGAATGGGTTAACTCATGTCACTATTGCTCTGTAACCTGCATTGAAGTGGTCTAGCTGCAATAAACCCATATACCTAGTGCGTCATTTTGACACCATTACTAAGCCAAATATGGGGATGTAATGCTGCAATTTGGGCCAAAGATTAAGTGGGTGGCACTAATAAATATGCAACAGCTTTGGGACTTACATCTAGGTTTAAAACTCAGGTAGCACGCTTCCACGACTGGAAATGAGCTATACTGGTTGCAGTAACTCATATATACAGGGGTTCATGTTTCCACCATAACTAAGCCAAATATTGAGATATTATACTGCAATTTGGTCCAAACACTAAGTAAAAAATACTAATAAATATGGAATAGCTTTGAGATGTACAGAATGGGTTAACTCATGTCACTATTGCTCTGTAACCTGCATTGAAGTGGTCTAGCTGCAATAAACCCATATACCTAGTGCGCCATTTTGACACCATTACTAAGCCAGATATTGGGATGTAATGCTGCAATTTGGGCCAAAGATTAAGTGGGTGGCACTAATAAATATGCAACAGCTTTGGGACTTACATCTAGGTTTAAAACTCAGGTAGCACGCTTCCACGACTGGAAATGAGCTATACTGGTTGCAGTAACTCATATATACAGGGGTTCATGTTTCCACCATAACTAAGCCAAATATTGAGATATTATACTGCAATTTGGTCCAAACACTAAGTAAAAAATACTAATAAATATGGAATAGCTTTGAGATGTACAGAATGGGTTAACTCATGTCACTATTGCTCTGTAACCTGCATTGAAGTGGTCTAGCTGCAATAAACCCATATACCTAGTGCGTCATTTTGACACCATTACTAAGCCAAATATGGGGATGTAATGCTGCAATTTGGGCCAAAGATTAAGTGGGTGGCACTAATAAATATGCAACAGCTTTGGGACTTACATCTAGGTTTAAAACTCAGGTAGCACGCTTCCACGACTGGAAATGAGCTATACTGGTTGCAGTAACTCATATATACAGGGGTTCATGTTTCCACCATAACTAAGCCAAATATTGAGATATTATACTGCAATTTGGTCCAAACACTAAGTAAAAAATACTAATAAATATGGAATAGCTTTGAGATGTACAGAATGGGTTAACTCATGTCACTATTGCTCTGTAACCTGCATTGAAGTGGTCTAGCTGCAATAAACCCATATACCTAGTGCGCCATTTTGACACCATTACTAAGCCAGATATTGGGATGTAATGCTGCAATTTGGGCCAAAGATTAAGTGGGTGGCACTAATAAATATGCAACAGCTTTGGGACTTACATCTAGGTTTAAAACTCAGGTAGCACGCTTCCACGACTGGAAATGAGCTATACTGGTTGCAGTAACTCATATATACAGGGGTTCATGTTTCCACCATAACTAAGCCAAATATTGAGATATTATACTGCAATTTGGTCCAAACACTAAGTAAAAAATACTAATAAATATGGAATAGCTTTGAGATGTACAGAATGGGTTAACTCATGTCACTATTGCTCTGTAACCTGCATTGAAGTGGTCTAGCTGCAATAAACCCATATACCTAGTGCGCCATTTTGACACCATTACTAAGCCAGATATTGGGATGTAATGCTGCAATTTGGGCCAAAGATTAAGTGGGTGGCACTAATAAATATGCAACAGCTTTGGGACTTACATCTAGGTTTAAAACTCAGGTAGCACGCTTCCACGACTGGAAATGAGCTATACTGGTTGCAGTAACTCATATATACAGGGGTTCATGTTTCCACCATAACTAAGCCAAATACTGAGATATTATACTGCAATTTGGTCCAAACACTAAGTAAAAAATACTAATAAATATGGAATAGCTTTGAGATGTACAGAATGGGTTAACTCATGTCACTATTGCTCTGTAACCTGCATTGAAGTGGTCTAGCTGCAATAAACCCATATACCTAGTGCGCCATTTTGACACCATTACTAAGCCAGATATTGGGATGTAATGCTGCAATTTGGGCCAAAGATTAAGTGGGTGGCACTAATAAATATGCAACAGCTTTGGGACTTACATCTAGGTTTAAAACTCAGGTAGCACGCTTCCACGACTGGAAATGAGCTATACTGGTTGCAGTAACTCATATATACAGGGGTTCATGTTTCCACCATAACTAAGCCAAATATTGAGATATTATACTGCAATTTGGTCCAAACACTAAGTAAAAAATACTAATAAATATGGAATAGCTTTGAGATGTACAGAATGGGTTAACTCATGTCACTATTGCTCTGTAACCTGCATTGAAGTGGTCTAGCTGCAATAAACCCATATACCTAGTGCGCCATTTTGACACCATTACTAAGCCAGATATTGGGATGTAATGCTGCAATTTGGGCCAAAGATTAAGTGGGTGGCACTAATAAATATGCAACAGCTTTGGGACTTACATCTAGGTTTAAAACTCAGGTAGCACGCTTCCACGGCTGGAAATGAGCTATACTGGTTGCAGTAACTCATATATACAGGGGTTCATGTTTCCACCATAACTAAGCCAAATATTGAGATATTATACTGCAATTTGGTCCAAACACTAAGTAAAAAATACTAATAAATATGGAATAGCTTTGAGATGTACAGAATGGGTTAACTCATGTCACTATTGCTCTGTAACCTGCATTGAAGTGGTCTAGCTGCAATAAACCCATATACCTAGTGCGTCATTTTGACACCATTACTAAGCCAAATATGGGGATGTAATGCTGCAATTTGGGCCAAAGATTAAGTGGGTGGCACTAATAAATATGCAACAGCTTTGGGACTTACATCTAGGTTTAAAACTCAGGTAGCACGCTTCCACGACTGGAAATGAGCTATACTGGTTGCAGTAACTCATATATACAGGGGTTCATGTTTCCACCATAACTAAGCCAAATATTGAGATATTATACTGCAATTTGGTCCAAACACTAAGTAAAAAATACTAATAAATATGGAATAGCTTTGAGATGTACAGAATGGGTTAACTCATGTCACTATTGCTCTGTAACCTGCATTGAAGTGGTCTAGCTGCAATAAACCCATATACCTAGTGCGCCATTTTGACACCATTACTAAGCCAGATATTGGGATGTAATGCTGCAATTTGGGCCAAAGATTAAGTGGGTGGCACTAATAAATATGCAACAGCTTTGGGACTTACATCTAGGTTTAAAACTCAGGTAGCACGCTTCCACGACTGGAAATGAGCTATACTGGTTGCAGTAACTCATATATACAGGGGTTCATGTTTCCACCATAACTAAGCCAAATATTGAGATATTATACTGCAATTTGGTCCAAACACTAAGTAAAAAATACTAATAAATATGGAATAGCTTTGAGATGTACAGAATGGGTTAACTCATGTCACTATTGCTCTGTAACCTGCATTGAAGTGGTCTAGCTGCAATAAACCCATATACCTAGTGCGCCATTTTGACACCATTACTAAGCCAGATATTGGGATGTAATGCTGCAATTTGGGCCAAAGATTAAGTGGGTGGCACTAATAAATATGCAACAGCTTTGGGACTTACATCTAGGTTTAAAACTCAGGTAGCACGCTTCCACGACTGGAAATGAGCTATACTGGTTGCAGTAACTCATATATACAGGGGTTCATGTTTCCACCATAACTAAGCCAAATACTGAGATATTATACTGCAATTTGGTCCAAACACTAAGTAAAAAATACTAATAAATATGGAATAGCTTTGAGATGTACAGAATGGGTTAACTCATGTCACTATTGCTCTGTAACCTGCATTGAAGTGGTCTAGCTGCAATAAACCCATATACCTAGTGCGCCATTTTGACACCATTACTAAGCCAGATATTGGGATGTAATGCTGCAATTTGGGCCAAAGATTAAGTGGGTGGCACTAATAAATATGCAACAGCTTTGGGACTTACATCTAGGTTTAAAACTCAGGTAGCACGCTTCCACGACTGGAAATGAGCTATACTGGTTGCAGTAACTCATATATACAGGGGTTCATGTTTCCACCATAACTAAGCCAAATATTGAGATATTATACTGCAATTTGGTCCAAACACTAAGTAAAAAATACTAATAAATATGGAATAGCTTTGAGATGTACAGAATGGGTTAACTCATGTCACTATTGCTCTGTAACCTGCATTGAAGTGGTCTAGCTGCAATAAACCCATATACCTAGTGCGTCATTTTGACACCATTACTAAGCCAAATATGGGGATGTAATGCTGCAATTTGGGCCAAAGATTAAGTGGGTGGCACTAATAAATATGCAACAGCTTTGGGACTTACATCTAGGTTTAAAACTCAGGTAGCACGCTTCCACGACTGGAAATGAGCTATACTGGTTGCAGTAACTCATATATACAGGGGTTCATGTTTCCACCATAACTAAGCCAAATATTGAGATATTATACTGCAATTTGGTCCAAACACTAAGTAAAAAATACTAATAAATATGGAATAGCTTTGAGATGTACAGAATGGGTTAACTCATGTCACTATTGCTCTGTAACCTGCATTGAAGTGGTCTAGCTGCAATAAACCCATATACCTAGTGCGCCATTTTGACACCATTACTAAGCCAGATATTGGGATGTAATGCTGCAATTTGGGCCAAAGATTAAGTGGGTGGCACTAATAAATATGCAACAGCTTTGGGACTTACATCTAGGTTTAAAACTCAGGTAGCACGCTTCCACGACTGGAAATGAGCTATACTGGTTGCAGTAACTCATATATACAGGGGTTCATGTTTCCACCATAACTAAGCCAAATACTGAGATATTATACTGCAATTTGGTCCAAACACTAAGTAAAAAATACTAATAAATATGGAATAGCTTTGAGATGTACAGAATGGGTTAACTCATGTCACTATTGCTCTGTAACCTGCATTGAAGTGGTCTAGCTGCAATAAACCCATATACCTAGTGCGCCATTTTGACACCATTACTAAGCCAGATATTGGGATGTAATGCTGCAATTTGGGCCAAAGATTAAGTGGGTGGCACTAATAAATATGCAACAGCTTTGGGACTTACATCTAGGTTTAAAACTCAGGTAGCACGCTTCCACGACTGGAAATGAGCTATACTGGTTGCAGTAACTCATATATACAGGGGTTCATGTTTCCACCATAACTAAGCCAAATATTGAGATATTATACTGCAATTTGGTCCAAACACTAAGTAAAAAATACTAATAAATATGGAATAGCTTTGAGATGTACAGAATGGGTTAACTCATGTCACTATTGCTCTGTAACCTGCATTGAAGTGGTCTAGCTGCAATAAACCCATATACCTAGTGCGCCATTTTGACACCATTACTAAGCCAGATATTGGGATGTAATGCTGCAATTTGGGCCAAAGATTAAGTGGGTGGCACTAATAAATATGCAACAGCTTTGGGACTTACATCTAGGTTTAAAACTCAGGTAGCACGCTTCCACGACTGGAAATGAGCTATACTGGTTGCAGTAACTCATATATACAGGGGTTCATGTTTCCACCATAACTAAGCCAAATATTGAGATATTATACTGCAATTTGGTCCAAACACTAAGTAAAAAATACTAATAAATATGGAATAGCTTTGAGATGTACAGAATGGGTTAACTCATGTCACTATTGCTCTGTAACCTGCATTGAAGTGGTCTAGCTGCAATAAACCCATATACCTAGTGCGTCATTTTGACACCATTACTAAGCCAAATATGGGGATGTAATGCTGCAATTTGGGCCAAAGATTAAGTGGGTGGCACTAATAAATATGCAACAGCTTTGGGACTTACATCTAGGTTTAAAACTCAGGTAGCACGCTTCCACGACTGGAAATGAGCTATACTGGTTGCAGTAACTCATATATACAGGGGTTCATGTTTCCACCATAACTAAGCCAAATATTGAGATATTATACTGCAATTTGGTCCAAACACTAAGTAAAAAATACTAATAAATATGGAATAGCTTTGAGATGTACAGAATGGGTTAACTCATGTCACTATTGCTCTGTAACCTGCATTGAAGTGGTCTAGCTGCAATAAACCCATATACCTAGTGCGCCATTTTGACACCATTACTAAGCCAGATATTGGGATGTAATGCTGCAATTTGGGCCAAAGATTAAGTGGGTGGCACTAATAAATATGCAACAGCTTTGGGACTTACATCTAGGTTTAAAACTCAGGTAGCACGCTTCCACGACTGGAAATGAGCTATACTGGTTGCAGTAACTCATATATACAGGGGTTCATGTTTCCACCATAACTAAGCCAAATATTGAGATATTATACTGCAATTTGGTCCAAACACTAAGTAAAAAATACTAATAAATATGGAATAGCTTTGAGATGTACAGAATGGGTTAACTCATGTCACTATTGCTCTGTAACCTGCATTGAAGTGGTCTAGCTGCAATAAACCCATATACCTAGTGCGCCATTTTGACACCATTACTAAGCCAGATATTGGGATGTAATGCTGCAATTTGGGCCAAAGATTAAGTGGGTGGCACTAATAAATATGCAACAGCTTTGGGACTTACATCTAGGTTTAAAACTCAGGTAGCACGCTTCCACGACTGGAAATGAGCTATACTGGTTGCAGTAACTCATATATACAGGGGTTCATGTTTCCACCATAACTAAGCCAAATATTGAGATATTATACTGCAATTTGGTCCAAACACTAAGTAAAAAATACTAATAAATATGGAATAGCTTTGAGATGTACAGAATGGGTTAACTCATGTCACTATTGCTCTGTAACCTGCATTGAAGTGGTCTAGCTGCAATAAACCCATATACCTAGTGCGCCATTTTGACACCATTACTAAGCCAGATATTGGGATGTAATGCTGCAATTTGGGCCAAAGATTAAGTGGGTGGCACTAATAAATATGCAACAGCTTTGGGACTTACATCTAGGTTTAAAACTCAGGTAGCACGCTTCCACGACTGGAAATGAGCTATACTGGTTGCAGTAACTCATATATACAGGGGTTCATGTTTCCACCATAACTAAGCCAAATATTGAGATATTATACTGCAATTTGGTCCAAACACTAAGTAAAAAATACTAATAAATATGGAATAGCTTTGAGATGTACAGAATGGGTTAACTCATGTCACTATTGCTCTGTAACCTGCATTGAAGTGGTCTAGCTGCAATAAACCCATATACCTAGTGCGCCATTTTGACACCATTACTAAGCCAGATATTGGGATGTAATGCTGCAATTTGGGCCAAAGATTAAGTGGGTGGCACTAATAAATATGCAACAGCTTTGGGACTTACATCTAGGTTTAAAACTCAGGTAGCACGCTTCCACGACTGGAAATGAGCTATACTGGTTGCAGTAACTCATATATACAGGGGTTCATGTTTCCACCATAACTAAGCCAAATACTGAGATATTATACTGCAATTTGGTCCAAACACTAAGTAAAAAATACTAATAAATATGGAATAGCTTTGAGATGTACAGAATGGGTTAACTCATGTCACTATTGCTCTGTAACCTGCATTGAAGTGGTCTAGCTGCAATAAACCCATATACCTAGTGCGCCATTTTGACACCATTACTAAGCCAGATATTGGGATGTAATGCTGCAATTTGGGCCAAAGATTAAGTGGGTGGCACTAATAAATATGCAACAGCTTTGGGACTTACATCTAGGTTTAAAACTCAGGTAGCACGCTTCCACGACTGGAAATGAGCTATACTGGTTGCAGTAACTCATATATACAGGGGTTCATGTTTCCACCATAACTAAGCCAAATATTGAGATATTATACTGCAATTTGGTCCAAACACTAAGTAAAAAATACTAATAAATATGGAATAGCTTTGAGATGTACAGAATGGGTTAACTCATGTCACTATTGCTCTGTAACCTGCATTGAAGTGGTCTAGCTGCAATAAACCCATATACCTAGTGCGCCATTTTGACACCATTACTAAGCCAGATATTGGGATGTAATGCTGCAATTTGGGCCAAAGATTAAGTGGGTGGCACTAATAAATATGCAACAGCTTTGGGACTTACATCTAGGTTTAAAACTCAGGTAGCACGCTTCCACGACTGGAAATGAGCTATACTGGTTGCAGTAACTCATATATACAGGGGTTCATGTTTCCACCATAACTAAGCCAAATATTGAGATATTATACTGCAATTTGGTCCAAACACTAAGTAAAAAATACTAATAAATATGGAATAGCTTTGAGATGTACAGAATGGGTTAACTCATGTCACTATTGCTCTGTAACCTGCATTGAAGTGGTCTAGCTGCAATAAACCCATATACCTAGTGCGTCATTTTGACACCATTACTAAGCCAAATATGGGGATGTAATGCTGCAATTTGGGCCAAAGATTAAGTGGGTGGCACTAATAAATATGCAACAGCTTTGGGACTTACATCTAGGTTTAAAACTCAGGTAGCACGCTTCCACGACTGGAAATGAGCTATACTGGTTGCAGTAACTCATATATACAGGGGTTCATGTTTCCACCATAACTAAGCCAAATATTGAGATATTATACTGCAATTTGGTCCAAACACTAAGTAAAAAATACTAATAAATATGGAATAGCTTTGAGATGTACAGAATGGGTTAACTCATGTCACTATTGCTCTGTAACCTGCATTGAAGTGGTCTAGCTGCAATAAACCCATATACCTAGTGCGCCATTTTGACACCATTACTAAGCCAGATATTGGGATGTAATGCTGCAATTTGGGCCAAAGATTAAGTGGGTGGCACTAATAAATATGCAACAGCTTTGGGACTTACATCTAGGTTTAAAACTCAGGTAGCACGCTTCCACGACTGGAAATGAGCTATACTGGTTGCAGTAACTCATATATACAGGGGTTCATGTTTCCACCATAACTAAGCCAAATATTGAGATATTATACTGCAATTTGGTCCAAACACTAAGTAAAAAATACTAATAAATATGGAATAGCTTTGAGATGTACAGAATGGGTTAACTCATGTCACTATTGCTCTGTAACCTGCATTGAAGTGGTCTAGCTGCAATAAACCCATATACCTAGTGCGCCATTTTGACACCATTACTAAGCCAGATATTGGGATGTAATGCTGCAATTTGGGCCAAAGATTAAGTGGGTGGCACTAATAAATATGCAACAGCTTTGGGACTTACATCTAGGTTTAAAACTCAGGTAGCACGCTTCCACGACTGGAAATGAGCTATACTGGTTGCAGTAACTCATATATACAGGGGTTCATGTTTCCACCATAACTAAGCCAAATATTGAGATATTATACTGCAATTTGGTCCAAACACTAAGTAAAAAATACTAATAAATATGGAATAGCTTTGAGATGTACAGAATGGGTTAACTCATGTCACTATTGCTCTGTAACCTGCATTGAAGTGGT